>JAVFHW010071894.1:0-10744 GCA_032159205.1 Eurystomus glaucurus suahelicus | reverse complement strand
CTCATTTTTTTTCCTTAGCTACCTGTCAGAGATAAGCGAGTTTGCGTGTATGCGCCTATGTCTGTTTCATGCTTTTTCACTTGTAGGTAATTTGGGATCCTTCCTAGCTGCTGTGCTTCTCTGTATCGTGTCTGAGATATAAAAATGCCATGTACAGATGGCCCTACTGCTGCACCCTCCCCAGTCACAGCAAGGGTCTCATTGCAGAAGGATGGTTACCCTGAGTGCTGTATGTGCATGTGCAGACTCTTAATACTGCTAATCCAAGCTTTGAAGGGAGCTTCTATAAGAAAGCAGGCTTGGAAATAGTCTCTAACTCCATAAACGGTGTGTTACAATTTGGGATTTAATGCAGCCTGGGAGAAATATCCCTCAGAAGGACATTGGTGCATCCAGGAGTCCCCTTGTGCATTGTCCTCCTGGAGAAATGGGGATCCTTGGCCTTAAAACGCAGTTGCTGAAAAAAGACAACATTTAACTGTTTACATGCCTCTTAGCTGGGAGTAGGAATTTGTTGAAATATTAGCGGATCTCTCAGAGGCTGAGGATTTTGTCTCCAGTGCAGCACAGGCAAATCCAGTCGCCTGTGGAGTTAATGAGTCGGGCACCTGCTGCTAAGCGCTTGCAGTTCTTTGAGATTAGCTGAGTATTTCACCCCAAAGTACATGCCATTAAAGAATTTTAATTCTTGGGTATCATATTTCATGGGAATTACACAAATGTTAGGATTGGAAAGCCTCTGTGATGGCAGTATGAAGTTACGTGGTAACACCTCCAGCACTATCCCAGTCCTCGGGTGACTTCCCAGAGCAGGCAGTGGCTGCTTCCAGAAAATCAGGGGAATAAAAGACAGAGAATAACACTTTTTTTAGGCATCATTACAGGCTATGCCAAATAGAGGGAAGAATATCTATGTGGAGGAGGCTAGTGGAAGGGGACAGCCATGCTGTGAGGTTTTCTCCTTGTCGGACATCCCAGCGTGTGTATGAGGAATGCTGGTTAAAAACCCACAATCTGAAATACTGTTTGCATCTTCCTTTTTTAATCGCTCTGAAGATGTGAATTGCACAGGCAAAAGTGAGCTTCTTGCCTGCCAACACACTTGAAGAGTTTCTCGTGTTGATT
This sequence comes from Eurystomus glaucurus suahelicus, assembly GCA_032159205.1. Lineage (NCBI taxonomy): Eukaryota > Metazoa > Chordata > Aves > Coraciiformes > Coraciidae > Eurystomus > Eurystomus glaucurus. The sequence continues at coordinate 9,619 of JAVFHW010071894.1, read as the reverse complement.
TGCTGCATTTGCTCTTTTTCATGAATGAGAAGAGATCTAATGAAAAGTGTTATCAGCTTGTCAAGTTAATTAGTGTCTATTTTAATACTATCATTATAATTTGTTACTAATTAATATAACATAAGTAACATGATTAAAGCTTTTCTTTGTCTTATTTTTCAGTGAGAAGCTGGATGGAGAAGCTGAAAGATAAGGTAGGAGCCTCAGTGTTTCAATTCCTTCAAAAGCAAAAACATTTTTACTTGCAGGAATAAATAAAATCTTGTCAATGCAGTTCTTTATCTCTGCAAAGATAATTGAGAAAGAGCTTAAAATTTTCTCTGGGAGGCAAATGAGTCAGATGCTGCTGTTGTGTATAGTGGTGTAAATCCACAGCACATCCCTGATGAGTAGCAACTAAGAGCAGAGGGAGGGACAAGGGTATTTGATAGACTTCTCTGCACTAGAAAATGACCTTCTCTTCAGACCACCTGCATTACTTTTTTCATTGCCCTCTAATCTACCTCCACCCCTTTCCTCTAAGTCCTAAGCTTGATTCTCAAACCAAATCAAGAAGATCTGATGATCCTCTCTGTTGAGAGGTTGCGTGCCATGCCACCACCTCTGCATGAGACCTTTCCTGCCTCCACATGCAAGAAGAGTTGCAAATTCCTGGAAGGAAAAAGAGCAAACACAGGAAGACGGAAAAGATAACAGAGCCTCATCTTTTCTCCCTGGCGTTACAGGGTGGTGGTACATGGAATCAAGAGTTGTACCAGCCACAAGCAGTGGTGGCTTTTTAGGCTCTGCTGCCCTAGAGCAAGTATTAACATTTTGGAACAGTTGTGAAACCTTCCAAGTGTTGTGTTAATGACAGCAAAGCCATGAAGCTAGAAATGAGGTGACAGTAGTGTTTTAAGACAAGGACATTCTGTGACTCAACACGGCTTGGAAATTCTTGACCAGAATCAGAGTCAATAGACAAAAAAAACTACCACAAGGAATAATGACTCAAAAGGAAACTCCAGGTCTTGACAATACATCTCTAAGGTTAAGCAGATTGTCACCACATAAGCCCAGCCTTCCCATGTGATCCCCACCAAATTTCAGCAGCACCTTACCATCAAGTCTGAACAGAGAGATGGGGTCTGGGTACCTGCTTTCCAGGACGGGGGAGTGGAAGGGTTTAAGGTGGGTGCCTGCCCAGCCCTTGTTGAGTTTCTTTTCTGCCTACAATAGGAAGGAGGCATGTCTAGTACAAGCCATGCTCATAGCAGAGCACCTGGGCCTGGGATTCAGCCAGAGCGAATGCTGAAAGGACAGAGAATGGTTTTCCCAACGAAGGTAAAACGCAGACACCGGCTGAGTGCCTGTAGTGAACGCAGCATGCATAGGTCACCTGCTCGTGCCAGACCTACCCCAGCCAGCACAACACAAGCTTGAGGGCATCGGGTGTCTTCTCACTGAAGCCTTACCTTTCACTTCTTTCCTCTTGGCACCTTGTTGACTACCTCTGTCCTTCCCCATTGCAGAGAGCGGGGTGCATGTGCCAGTCTCCAACAGAGCTGCTCTGTAGAGTCCAAACCTCTCGCAGGTAGATGTTGGACTGCATGGCAGTCCTCAGCACAAGCATTGGTATGACTCTCACTAAAAAGAGAAACTTGGCCCTGAGCCATCTCCCTCCTTTGGGGAACAGCAGACGTGTGAAGGCAGATCTTTCACCTTACTCACATTTTCCCCTAGAAAAGCCCCCCCAAAACCACTCCCGCAGCTCCCATCAAATGCTGGTGCAGCAAACCACATGCAAATAAACCTCCTCAAACCATTTTCTCCTCTTCCTTGTTGCGTATATCAGCACAAGTGGTATGTGCCCGTGCTGTTTGCTGTTGGCAGAGCCTTGTCCTCTCTATTTTACAATCCCTCCATCCAGAAGAGGGTCCTGGCACATGATGGCCCCTTCCCTGGGAGGTGCATCCTCCTGTGTCTGTCAGGGCTGCCCTGCTGGGAGAGGTGTGGGGAGTGTGGAGCCAGGAGCACGGGTCAGTGACAGGTTTATGGCTGGTCTCCTGCAAACACTGTGCAAATGTTGCATTTGGTATGCTGAATAATGGACATGAGGTTCCTCTGAAGTCCTCTGTTGCTACTATCTCAAAGTCCAGCAGAGCTGGGAAGGTCATGGTCATGGATCGTGTGTATCAACAGCAGCCCTAGGATCTGTAAAGAGGCCACATCTTCCCCATGGGCAAGGGGTAAAAACATGGCTTCGGAGCTGCCTGTGAAATGGGGTTTTCTATTAGGCAAGTGCAGAAGCCCTCAAGAGTCGGGCTGCATGACACAGAAAGGCTGGGAGAACAGGTCCTGGATCTGCTTCACATTGCAGCCTTTTGACATATAAATCGTTGGTCCGGCTGCTGGAGGAAGCCTGTGAAGGCAGAGGGCTGGCCAGGCGTGACAGAGGCTCATGGACAGGCTGGGGAGCTCTTCCTATTAAAATTAGTAATTTCTGACATGGACACTCAACCGGGCAGGAGCTAAAAAGCCATTTCCAGTCTCATCTCGCCTCCCGTGCCAGCAGCAGAGTTCCAGAAATAGAAAAACCCACACTGCACTAATTAGGTCACCCAATTAAGGCACCTTAATTGCCTCACAGAGATACAGCCTTTTAGCTGTGTTCTCACTAACCTCCTTTTTCGGAACCGGGGTGCCTTGGGATCCAGGCACAAAGGTGTTACTATTTAAAGCACTGAGCAGGATCTGGAGGGGTTTGGGAGAGCAAAACAGCCCTTGTTAGCATTGTATCCGCCCTGGATGAAAGTAAGTTATTTTCAGTCTCCAGGTAAGCGTACGAAGCCGGGGCAGCACACACTGAATAGCGTTTTTTTCTCCCCCCGACTTGGTACATTATGAAAGAAAAGCAATTACGGTGTAAGTGTGTGTTTTTAAGATGTGATGCAGTTTGGGAATGCGGATGAAGATGAATGGTTGTAAGCACTGGGCTGAAGCTTGCTAGGAGCTGTCTGAGAGTCCTCTGAATTGTGCATGTGGCTCCTGACAGGTGTAAAATCGCCCTTGAGGGGTGTAGATGGAGAAGGGTGAAGCTGTAGGAGCCTGGAGGAAGGGTAAAAGCAGAGGACTTGCTGCAGTGTGAGTGAAAGCAGCACTTATGAGGGAGGGAGCCAGGCTACACCTGCCTCCTTGACTCCCTAGAGCCCCCCAGCCTGGGTTAGGTGAGGATGCTGAAGCAATCTGGCACTTTAAAACTTAGGTAAATTTTCATTTAAAACAGTAAAATAGAAAATAACAAGCACGTGGGAATATTTTCCAAAGGATTTGAAACGTTTAAATGTGTAATTTTAAACTAGTCGTGCTATCTACATATTTTTTAATGGGTGATGCAAACATACGGATCACAGAAAATGAATTAGAGCTGATTTATGTTTGCTGTGCATCCCTTAAGGCCAGCTGAAGGTGTGCATGCCTTCCCTCTGCGTCATTGTCCTGCTCATGGAAGGGACCCCTTTCCCATGCAAAGCAAAAGGGTTTAGTTCAAGGATTTTGAGTGTGAAGCTGAGGAGGCTCAGGCTGGGCTGGGCAGGAAGAGGGCAAATTGCTGCTTCTTCCTGCAAAAGTGAGCACAGCCTGGCTTTGCATTTCACTCCTTCAGAAATCCAGCTGCACATGCTCAGAGCAGCTTCTCCCATCCCTGTGCTGAGCTATGACGTTAGCATCCTGGGGCATGGCTTTCCCATGCCAGTGTGTCTGTTTGGGAAGGATGGGAGCTGTGTAGTAGTCTTTACGGGAGCTATATTTGTCAGTCTGGCCATGAAAAGACACACTCCAGCGATCAGAGCTGGCCTAGTCTGCTGCTAGTCTGGATTTGTGCTGAAAAGCCTAACAGCAGCTCACGGCTCTCTGGATTGAGCTCTGTTGAACGTGGCCAGACATGTACCTCTGCCTTGATTTATGGTGGTACCTAGGGAGCTCAGAGCAGCACTCAGCCTACTCTACACCACATGTAGGGTGGCTCTTTGAGTGGTCACAGGTCTTTGTTGTGGCTTGAGGATGCCTGCCCTTGGTGGTCATGGTTTTCCTTTGCACAGGCACCCGTATTAACAGACATTTCACCACAGCACTTGCAGCTCTGCACCAAAATTGGTCCCTCTCCTAAAGGCGGGCAAACACTGCAGTGTCTCAGCTATCATAAGGAAGTATCTGTCAGGAAAAGCTGCTGGTGAGTGAGCTGTGGTGGTTACCAGCTTGGTCCTTGGTCCTTGGTTGGCGGCCTTGCTTAGCAATCCTGGAAGCAGGGCTCATCCTATGCAGGCAGGAGATTGAGACTCCGATGCAATAAACTTAGATGAAAGCAGTGTAGGGATATATTGCAGTCCTAGTCTGGTGAAAGAAAACTCTGAAAAGATGGTCTTGTGAGTGCTTCTCTCTTTTCCACATAGGCAGGATACATGTCGGGGATGCTGGTTCCTGTAGGAGTTGGAATAGCTGGAGCCCTCTTCATCCTAGGAGCACTCTACAGCATTAAGATTATGAATCGCCGAAGGAGAAATGGCTCAAAGAGACATAAAAGAAAGGTATGACAAAGCAAAACCCCAATCCCACCCGCTCTCCCGTTGACCATTTTGGCTGTAGACTAAGCGCAGCCTGGTTATGTTTTCGGGGCTGAAGTGCCCGGGACCTCTTGGTTTGGGGGCAATCCGAATGCTCTTCATGCATGTGGACCTCTTTCACCTTTCTCTTCTTCCCCTAGCAGAGGGAATTTAACAGCATGCAAGACCGAGTCATGCTCTTAGCCGACAGCTCCGAAGATGAATTTTGAGTCGAACTGCAGTGCCCTTGTGACAGCCCATGACTTTTAAAAGGAGGGAGGGAGGGAGAGAAAAAGAACAAGCGACTTTCTGCTGCATCGCTGCTCGCCGCCGCCCTGAGCCACCGAGCAGTGGTCGGTACCACCCCGGCGAAACGGCATGCTACGCTCTACGTGTCCCGCGCAGTGATGTTTGTTTTGGTACAGTAGTGAGATTTCCCATTCGCACCCGGCGCCTCATTCAGCTCCACAGCACGTCTCATTACGGCTGGAGCTGATCCATACGGGCGAGTCTTCTCCCGTTACCCTGGTGTACTCTTTTGGCAGTAATCTAATCATAACGATAGCTCTCACCTAACCTGGGAATGGAAATCTTTACTGTGAATGACTTCTGTCCAATTAATTTTAAATGTTACATTACCTGAGCTAGAGTTCATTAGTGCTAAGATTAGCTGCTCTGCTTAATTAATGAGTTACACACTTGAACTGTGTCCCTCGCCACCCGAGAAGTGCCCGTGTACGGTGTTGTTGATACAGTTTGAAGCACATTTTCTGTACTCGGTTCCCCGACTCTCCCCCCTTCTTTCTTCCTTCAGCTCTACTCCACGCTTCTTGGAGACACACAGGAATTGCCTCAACACTTGATTCACAACACAAGTCCTAGTCCATTTTCAACCAGCACTGTCTCTTACAGCACAATAAATACCAGCGCTCACCTACTGATGGATAGTCTTGCATGGATCTCTTAGCTTCTGTTCAGTGTGCAAGTAGGTAAGAAGAAGGGGCAGGTCAGGGGTTTCTTCAGTTTCTGCCTCCTGTTTGAAGGACTCTAGTTATTGGTTCATCTCTTTCACGTGGCTGCATTCCGTTTTGGGTCCCTCACAACAAGAAGGACTCTGAGGTGCTGGGGCTTGTCCAAAGAAGGGCAAGAAAGCTGGTGAAGGGTCTAGAGCACAAGTCTTGTGAGGAGCGGCTGAGGGACCTGGGGTTGTTGAGCCTGGAGAAAAGGAGGCCCAGGGGAGACCTTCTCACTCTTGACAGCTCCCTGAAAGGAGGTTGGAGCCAGGTGGGGGTTGGTCTCTTCTCCCAAGTAACAACCAATAGGACAAGAAGAAACAGCCTCAAGTTGCACCAGGGGAGGTTTAGGTTGGACATCGGAAAAATTTCTTCCCCAAAGGGTTATCAAGCCCTGGAACAGGCTGCCCAGAGAAGTGGTGAAGTCACTATCCCTGGAGGGATTTAAAAGCTGTGTAGATGTGATGCTGAAGAACATGATTTAGTGGTGATGTGACAATGCTAGGTTAATGGTTGAACTCGAGGATGTTAAAGGTCTTTTCCAGCCTAAACAATTCTATGATTCTGTGATTCACAAAAAGACGAAAGTGGAGCATCTGTCTACTTTAACCACTGGAAATTGCATTTTCAGCCCCCGAAAGCTGTGTGAACTGTGGCACCTTTGGGGGATCTGGATGGGTCTTTTCTCCAGACCCCTGAATGCAGAAAAACACCAAAGGTTGCAGAGCGGGCAGCTGCTGTTGTCAAGGGATTTGTGGCTAATAGTTGGAAAGCAGTGGCAGCCACAGCTGGAGAGATGTCCGCTATGGGAAGGTGAAATATTGCACTGGGAACCCTTGGCCATGGGGGAAGAGGTGAAGCTGTAGGACAGATGGCTGCAGAGCATTGAGGAGGTGAAACCCAAGGGTGACACAGGATGAGGGCAAGCTGTCATGCTGCCTGGGCTGCCAGCACCAGGTTGCACAGGGGGACAACCGGTGTCTGAGATGTTACAGGAACCAAGCAGGGGAAACTAATGTTGCTTTGCACTGAAATGCTGTCAAAATAGCTAGAAAAAGGTCTGTGCTACTTCATCTCTGCTTCCAGTTGTGAAATTATTTCCATCTGACGTTTATGCAAAACATCCATGTTTCTGAGGTGGGAATCGCTGTTCTGTGGGAAATCATCCTTCATACAAGGAACAGTGACTGTTGCCGGAGAAGACCTGATTAGACAAGGCCAGACCACACATCTGCTGAGATTAAATCCCATGGAAGAAGTGGAAGGGAGGAGAGTTTTAGGAGTGGTAGATGTGGGATTTCATTCCTTGGGAAGGTGAAAAGGTGTGTCAGATTGTGAGGGGTAGGTGTTTATGATGGTAAGAAAATGTCTTGTGGGCATATGAGTGGGTTTACAAGGTAGAGAGGACATTTAGAAGACTCTCCTGAAGCCGAGTTCTCTCTTGAGAGGGTCAAAGCCTCCTCTGGACATTAAGTCATCTTCAAGACTTCAAGACATGACATTCAGCTTGGAACAAGCAGTGCTCTTCAAAGGCCAGGCCTTACCCACGCATCTACTGAGTCACCTGGAGAAGGACATGTGGGACAATATGGTTTCAAAATGCTGCTACTAATGCTAGTCTTCCAGTTGAAGAGCGGTGCACGGTCCCTCACACGTTTATTCCACCGGGTGTGTGAGAATCAGGTTGGGGGAGACACAGTGAAACCCAGTCCATCAACATTTTGGGGAGTCTTCATCCCTAATCTCTCTAGGACAGGCTTTCCCAGCCAGAGCTTCACAGTGCTTGCATCTCTCCCTTTTTGCTCCTGAAACTTTAACCAGGAGAATTTTGCCTCGCTAAAAGCAGCCCCACATCTTTAAGAGGCACCAACTGCCAGCCCACTAAGTCCAGGTGCCCCACCCAAAATTAAAGCCTCTTTCTTCCATAATAAGTGATCAGTCCAAGCTGAGAAGAAGTTTTCCTTCTAGACTGATGTCTTCCTATGTCCTTCTCATTCCTAAGTCTCTTGGAGCTTGGAGGTGGTTGGGAGGTGTTAACAGTCCAGGTGAGCATTGCTGGCTCTCTTTCAGTTTTGGGAATCAGGAAATGTTGTCCCTTGGGCTCTTTGATGATTTGTTCCTGGCAAGGTGTGATGGAGGTTGCAGGGTGGAATGACTTCTCCACTCTAGTTTGCTGGAGAGCAAACATCTCCAGAAAGGCCTGTCTTTTAGATACAGCACCAGGCAGGCTGGCAACAAGACTACATAGGCAGCTGCAAGACGTTCTTTAGGTTCTTTACCCTGGTCCAGCCAAGAATGCACGGAGAATAAGCAGTGACAAAGGGCATTGGCCTGTCTGGAAGAGGGAGTCTGCCTTGGAGCAGAAAGGATGGTAGCTGGGCTCGCTGAGTCCTTTGCATGCAACTATAGCCTGAAAGAGAGACCCAGAATAACACTAGAAAAGAGGAGTTGCCAGTGATACTTGCAGAACAGAGCAGATGTACCAGCAAGACCCAAGCAGCTGGAGATCAGCAGGGTTTTGTGCAATAACAGCCTGTGAAGGACAATCTCCTCTTGCTTTCCTGCTAACGGTGCTGTGCCCGCGCAGCGTGTGATAACAGCACAAGTTGCATTAAGTAACCGATGGAACGCAGGGCTCCTGGGCCCGTCAGGAGGAGGAGGAGGGACGGCTGAGCAAGGCTACTGGTCTGAGTGTAAGTAGCTCAGCTCTGGCAGCGCAGGAAGATGGATGGGTTGGATGCATTGTCAATTTGATGGATTGGGAAGGCTGGTGGAGAGGTGCCATGGCCTTTCGTTGTGCTAATAAATCCACAGTTTGGGAAACACTGACTTGCTACAGTGGCAATCAGTTTCACTGTCTCTCTTCTTCTCCCTCCGCAACATAATGAACCTGAGAAATGAAAGGCAACGCTGCCAGGCAGCGTGATGAAGGTGGTGTTACAGTGCATCGGCTGGATGCCCTGCTGTCCCCAAGAACCAGGCTTCACTCAAGAATGTGGCGTGGTGCCTGGGATGCTGGAAATCAGCAGCACCACACATGAGGCTGACAAATGGTTGCAAATATTAGAGTGGTTGTATGGTGAGTATGGTGGGACAAACCAGGCAAGCAGGAGAGGTAGACAAAAGGGGGGTGCAGCTGCATGCCCAGTTCAGTGTTGGCTCTCTGGTCTGTGTTGGAGCTAGACTTACAGGCTAGAAGGGCTGCTCAAAAATTTTGCTGTGGACCATCTTCACTCCCAGGTCTGTCTCTGTCTGTGAAAACCATTAACCAAGGAGCCTTGGTTGGGAGCTGCTCATTGGCAGAAGGCTACTGTTGGCCAACTTCCTGAACTGCTCAGCAGTCCAGAGAGATCATAACCAACGTCCGTTTGAAGTGGAGGTGTTTGTTGAATAGTTATTTTTGGCCAGGCACCTGTCCCAGAGCCTGGACGCTCCCCATGTCTTCAGCTTAGCTGTTCATGTGGAGGCAGGATGGATAGTCAGACCAGCCTTGGGTCCCAGTGAAGCTTGTAGGAGCCTTTGGAGCACAGACAGGGTTTTCTGCAGTGCCCCTGACGTCAGGGTAGCTTCTGGAAGTCCTTAAAGCACAAGCATCATTCAGCTCCTTCCTTTCTAATCCCAGGTCAGTAGACTTTGGGTTGGACTCTTAAAAATATTCTTTGTACAACTCCTGGAGTTTGATTCATTTGCTTGAAATGATCAGATTGCAGGCAAGGAGTGGAGGAGGGTTTCAGGCAGGAGCTGAACACGCCAGTCTCTTAGCGCTTTGCTGATTTAATCTATACCTCTGCATTGCCAAACAAGCAGATTCTTCTGAAAGAGACAGGAGGAGAAAAGCAGCCAAGAAGTGCCCTTCTTGTCCTCTGTGCACTGCAAGGTCCTGATTGTAGAAGTGGGTCGTGACACTGCTAACGCAGCTGTGGCCCCATGGAAGGCACAGCTGTGATGGCAACTTTGCTGCAGCAATAATAATCTTTCAAGTCGGTGTAAGACAAGTTGCTCACCTCTGTTTTGGGTTTTCCTGAT
>JAVFHW010071887.1:770-11429 GCA_032159205.1 Eurystomus glaucurus suahelicus | reverse complement strand
CCACTCCAGTTCTCGTCCGTCTCGTTTCATAACCATCCGAAGTCGCTCTGTGTGTAGGTTGCTTGCAGGGGCCAGAATTTGTTGTTCCTCAGGGTGGTGGCCTCTGCCCAGGGTGCTCCCGCGAGCACGCATGGATTCAAGCTGACCTGGCATGTGGCTGGCAACAGGCGCTTGGTGTTTTGCAGTGAGGTTAAAAGGTTGGGTGAGGGATTTTTTTTGGCTTTTAGTGCCAGCTTAGGCAGCTCAGCTGAGTCTTTGTCCATGTAGGTGTGATGTAGAAAGATCGAGGTGCTGCTTTCTTCCTGACTGTCTTGGCTTTTGTGTTAACATTAATTCTTTTGGATGTGGCATTCTGAATTATAATATTAGATATAAAATATTGATACTACTGGATATTTATAGTACTGGATATAAAACTCTGAATTACAAAGCAAAGCTTCTGGAAAGCTTAGATCACGGTTAAAGCCCATTTCTATTCTCTTGTATTCAAAAATTACTTTATTTGGTTACGTGGCCTTCATCTTTCCAAAGACGCTGAGTGAAACTGGTCTCTCCATTGTCACCTGTATTGTCACATCTCACTGTGGTGGATTTCCCTGCTGTCCTCCAGAGAAATCAGGGTGTTTTGGTAGCGATTCAGCTCAGCTAGAGCCACGTGTCTGCAGCAGGTCAGGTTGGTGTCCTCAGAGATGAGAAGGGATTTGTGTGGGTAGTGGAGGTGTGAGTCTAGACAAAGAACACGGAAAGCAAATTCTACCCTATAGATAATAAATATAGATAAAAATCAGTTTCAAATATGGATACAAGAGATGGCAAGAAAGTCATGGATGAAGAGAAGCTCTATGTAGAGAACCATTCCACGCTTGCCAGATTTGGAAGAAGCCTTCTGCTGAAAGGGCTGAGCTTCATAAGCAACCTCATAAGGTTCATGCTTCAACTCTCACAAAAGCTTTTCAGTGTGTTTTGCTTTCTAGTAATTCAGAATTTTATGCCCCAAACCCAACAGGAATAGACATCAGGACAGTCTGAGCTTCCTACACTCACACCTTTCAAAAGGAACTTCCTCAGTTATAAGCAAACAAGAGGAATTACACTTTTTTTAAAGTGCAAGATCAATCAAGCAGAAATGGTGTGAACTGGTCCTACACTCAGACGTGAGAGAGCTTTAACCTGAAAATGGTTTCGTTTCCTGCAGTCCAGCCTCTGAAGTTCTGGCTACAGCTTCCTTCACTATCGGAATCCAACGTGGTTTGTAGTATTAACCTCTGCTGTGGTTTATTACAAACTGGAAAGGCAGGGACAAGACATTCCATGTTACAGCTCCTGAAAGAGGAGCTGAGCGTGTAGTGTTTGGAGTGGAGAGGGGGCGGACCCTCATCCCTTAAAATACATCCCTGTAATATCCTTTATATAGCGTGCGATGTGCCCCAGCACCAACCTGATGCTTGTGGCTACTTAATATTTTCCAGTTCTTCTTGTGTTGGGGTTTTTTAAAGATTCCAACTGTGTTTGCTCCTTGACAGCTAAGGTTGTAAGTGTTTTCGGATGTGTATTTTTATACTCAAAGCACAGAAACGCTCCCTCATGGAGTTCAAGTGAAAGGAGAGCTCAGCGTGTGATGCTGCCCTAATTTCACTGGTTAAGTTCTGTTGATTCATGAACCCTTCTAATGAATATATGGTCAGATGGAGAATCTCAAAGTTAAAAGCAACCAGTAGCTCATTTAATACCAGCAAAGGGAGCTCCTATATATTGGTATTAAAATCTATTTTCTAATGCTGACTTGGGCCCTACAAGAAAGGTGGGGAAGGCCTTTTTACGAGGGCTTGTAGTGATAGGATGAGGGTAATGGCTTTAAACTGGAGGAGGGCAGGTTTAGGTTAGAAATTAGGAAGAAGTTCTTTACTCTGAGGGTGGTGAGACCCTGGCCCAGGTTGCCCAGGGAAGCTGTGGATGCTCCATCCCTGAGGTGTTCAAGGCCAGGTTGGATGGGGCTTTGAGCAATCAAAAAAAAAGTTGGTGTGGAAGATGTCCCTGCCCATGGCAGGGGGTTGGATCTAGATGATCTTTAAGGTCCCCTCCAACTCAAACCATTCTATGATTTGTAGAAAGAGCTTTCTCCCTTTTAACAGTAAAACGAGCTGTCAGATGACAAAGGTAGGGGGTTAAAGTACTTACTGGGTGGTGTGGGGGGCTTCCTGCTGAAGGTCAGTGCTTCCCTGGACCTAAAAATACCTTTAGCATCGCTTTAATTTTTAGAAGTATGGAATCCTAAGCACCCAACCTGCTGGGGAATTGATTTAGAAGGGATTGGTGCAGTAAGAATGTGTAATGGTGGTGTGGGTAACACGTTATTGCAAATGATGAACGTGACACCAGGAGAGTTCATGCTGTCAAAGAGTGAGCTGCTGATTGCATTGTTGTGCTACAGAAAATAGAACAAACTCGTGGCTTAAATAGTTTAAACTGTGGTTGGATGTAGCGTGTGGTAGCAGCAGTGTGGTGACATACCTGCCCAAATCGAAGCATGGTTTTTAACCAGCCTTTAGTACGATGACGTTTGTGTGATGTCCTCACACTGGGGTGTTTTTTCTGGAGATGAGAAAATGAATATTCCCTTTTAAAGTAACAAAATGAACATTTGTGGGCTATGGGCTGTTATGTGACCTCCCAGCAATTTCATGAAACCCGGTGCTTCCCACACTCTCCTAAGGGAACTCTGTGGTGTGCTTCTGTAGACTGCCATCTCCTCTGAGATGGAGACCCTGCAGATGTGTCGGGTCTATCCACAGGGCAGAGGCACATCTCCAGAACTCCTATTTCAGATCTTTTCCAACCTTAATGATTGTACCATTCTATAAGCTGGCCCATGACGGCCTTTGTCAGTAGCTTGTTTCACCACTATTGGTGCTGTGGAGGACCCAAGTGCTTCCATTTCTCTCTTGCTCTCCAGTCGCACAGAAACTCTGCCATCTACTGGGAATGAACGTGATGGAGTTCACCAGGGCCATCCTCACACCCCGCATCAAAGTCGGCAGAGACTATGTTCAGAAAGCCCAGACCAAAGAACAGGTATGTTGTGGTGCTTAAAGATGAAGTGAAGCTGCACCTCATCGTGATTAGCTCATAAATAAAGAAAATTGGGAAGAAGCGTGTGCTTCCTTTGAGCTTCATGTCATTATCAAATGTTCTTACATGGTAAGAATCAGTGGTAGAATAGAAGAAACCTTTTCCTTTTCCTTGACCTTCTCCTGGTTTTGTCCTTTAATGTGATGGTTTTATGTATCAGACACACAGAGCTTTTGTTTTTTTTATGGAACGGTTTAAAAACAAATCCTTCATAACATTAATCAAGCTACCTACAGCTTCTACTGCTTGTTTTCATTCCTCAGTGGTATTAACTCCATTAAACTTCTCCTGTTACTTAGTTATTTGTGATAACATCCCTCTCTGGGTTCTTTTGATGACTCCTCCAAGGTAAATAAATTTTCCTGTTTGGATTTTCAGGCCGACTTTGCAGTGGAAGCTTTGGCAAAGGCCACCTATGAGCGGCTCTTCCGCTGGCTTGTTCACCGCATTAATAAAGCTTTGGACAGGACCAAACGACAGGGAGCCTCTTTTATTGGAATTCTGGATATTGCTGGATTTGAAATCTTCGAGGTACTTCAAAGCGCTGTGAACGAGATTTCCCTGTGCCCCGTGGCCGTGCGTCCAGGACTGACTGCAGAGCCACGAAACGCGTCTTCCAAGGCTGCCCGAGCCTTTTGTTTTGCAAATGCTTTGACAACCCTAAATTTCAGTGCCAAGAAGTCATACTTTACTCTAAAAGATTCTTTTATACGTGATGGTTTTTCCTACTATACGTTAATTATATATAACAGGGGACATAAGAGATTTATATAATGCGTTTTCCAACTTTCTTTACGTTATACTTGAGTGTTGCCAAATTCTGGGGAATTTCCTTGTAAGGTCAAATTTTTTACTTCCAGATACGTGCTAAATCCTGTCACTGAATCATTCTTGCTTCCTAATGTTATTCTTGTAGTTGAACTCCTTTGAGCAACTCTGCATTAACTACACCAACGAGAAGCTTCAGCAGTTATTTAACCACACGATGTTTATCCTGGAGCAAGAGGAGTACCAACGAGAGGGCATCGAGTGGAATTTCATTGACTTTGGCCTGGATCTGCAGCCTTGCATTGACTTAATTGAAAGACCTGTAAGTTTGTGCATTCATAATGTTCTCAGGAGAAGAGCTTGGGCTTTGTCCTTTACTGCCTGCAAGTTGTAAGACTCTCCAGACATTCTGCAGAGCTGTCACAAAGGGAATCAACCTGAAAGCCAACGTCTAAAATACCCAGTATTAGCAAAAGGATTTCTCCTGATGGGATTGTGCCCTGATGTTAGGGTAGAACACTGAGCTAAATACATGAAGCTACTCTTTTCTATACCTTTTTTCCCTAGTACTAGTGAAGTCTTTAATCCTGTCACTTCCATATTCAACCCTGCCCTTGTGTTACGGGAGCTTTAGAGTGGTGGTGGTGGTGGTGGTTCGGTTAAAGCTTTTCAAGACTCATGATAAACTTTTTTCCATCTGCAATCAATAGCAGAATTCCTGAAACTTTTTAGGGTAGAGTTTTTCTCCATAATATGGCTTGCAAATAGGAAAATAGGATCTTAAAAGTGGGTTTTCAACATATTCTTCTGGTTGCTCAATATCTGGAAGCTGAAGAAGGCTTCAAAGAGCAGGAGGGCCGGGTGAGGGGGAGCCAAGGCCATCACTTCTGAAAGTTATTGTTCTTCACACAGCAGAACTATGCTGTCAAAATTATTTTAGGCCCTTTTAAATTCAGTGTAGGGTGTTGCAGTCACTGGTGTCTACCTTTCTGTGTGTGCTCTAGAACTCATATAAGCTACCAGGGGTGCAGTGCATCCTGGAGAGCAGAAAGCCCCTGAGCTACGTTCTTGTTTTTCCTTTAGAGTAGGAAAAGGGAAATCTTCTTTCAGTTATCAAAGCTTTGCACTTGAGTGTGGAACTTCAGAAAGTTCCGCCTCCTTGGAAGGGAAAATCTCTGCCAGAAAGCCTCGGGGTGAAGTGGGTGCTTTCAGCACACAGATGTTCGGGCGAATATCCTAAAATGCAGCAAGTTACTTGATTTTTATTCTTTATTCTTGAAAAGCAAATGTCAGTGCTTTCGTAATTCTCTAAGTGTAGTGCCATGTAGTAGGCACATAGAAACATCTCTTCAAACGTGTCATCTCTCCATTCACTAGAAGCTTTTAAAGTCTAAATCACTGTAAACCTCCTTTGTTCCCCTTGTTGTCCTGCGTACATCAGTCTGTCCTCTGAGGAGAATGATCCAAGCAGACAATTCTACAGCTGTAAAATAAAGACATTGCTTGATCCCTACTTCATTTAAAGAGTAAAAAACCCTTCACATGGAGCACTTAAATTTATATGGAAAGAGAGGGAGTATATAAAATGTGCTGGCTGCTCAAGTTAAGCCTGATTGATCTCTCAGGGTGCTGCTGCTGGATCTCGGCGCAGGGCTTGGCAAGGGGAGGCTCGGGGGCTGCCACAGCCGTGTCGGAGGGCTAGGAGGGGTAATTACCTTGAGTTTAGCCCACATTAAAGCATGACATTAACTACTGAGGAAATGGGGATGAGCTGCTGTGCACGTGTCACAGAAATGTGTGGAAGGTAACTCTGGACGTCATCTCCTCCACTGTCTGCTCAAAGCAAGGCTTTAGGCTGCACTAGATCAGGTCGGTCACATCTGGCTCCACTTACAGTGGAATTGAATTTGTTTGAACCAGTCAGTGTCCTTCATTGAGCTGGACTCCCCCACAGTTTAAGTTGAATCAAATTTCCCAGAATCACAGAATTCTTCTGATTGGAAGAGACCTTTAAGATCGAGTCTAACTGTTAACCCAGCACTGCCAGGGCACCACCAAACCACATCCCTCAGCACCACATCTCCACGGCTTGGAAACCCCTCCAGGGATGGGAACTCCACCACTGCCCTGCCCAGCCTGGCACAGCCCTTCACAGCCCTTGCCAGCAAGAAATTGCTCCTCATGGCCAACCTCAGCCTCCCCTGGTGCAACTTGAGGCTGTTTCCTCTTGTCCTCTCACTTGTTCCTTGGGAAATGAGCCTGACCCCACCTGGCTCCAGCCTCCTTTCAGTGAGCTGTGCAGAGCCAGAAGGTCTCCCCTGAGCCTCCTTTACTCCAGGCTCAACACCCCCAGCTCCCTCAGCTGCTCCTCACCACACTCCTGCTCTAGACCCTTCCCCAGCTTCGTTGCCCTTCTCTGGCCACGCTCCAGCCCTTCAAGGTCCTTCTTGGAGTGAGGGGCCCAAACCTGACCCCAGGATTCAAGAGGCTGCCTCCCCAGTGCTCAGTCCACGGGGATGATTCCCACCCTAGTCCTGCTGGCCACACTAGAGCTGACCCAAGCCAGGATGCTGGTGGCCTTCTTGGCCACCTGGGCACACTCTGGCACATCTTCAGCTGCCGTTGACCAACACCCCCAGGTCCTTTCCCACCAGGCAGTTTCCAGCCACTCTTCCCCCAGCCTGGAGCGTTGCAGGGGTTGTTGTGACCCAAGGGCAGGACCTGGCCCTTGCCTTGTTGAGCCTCAGCCCATTGATCCAGCCTGGCCAGACCCCTGTTCATTTGAATTGGTTTAGATAATTTATGGCATTCAACAGTATGTTTGAAATACTAAAATTTAAAAAACAGATGTCTTGAATGTTAACACAGATAAAATCTGGCTGAATTTCAGGCGAATCCTCCCGGTGTGTTAGCGTTACTGGATGAAGAATGCTGGTTCCCTAAAGCTACTGACAAGACATTTGTGGAAAAATTGGTGCAAGAGCAAGGAACCCACTCCAAGTTCCAAAAGCCACGACAGCTGAAGGACAAAGCAGACTTCTGCATCATTCACTACGCAGGGAAGGTAAGGGTTAAACGCCTGGTGAGCAGTTGGTTTGGGGAAGGCACTGGGCACAGCTCCCAAATGCAGAAATCCTCGTGCAGGAGAGTGGCCTTGGTTCATTTTCTTGAACGTGTCCAGCAGAGCTCTGCTGGAACTCTTATTACCAAATAGAACTGAAAAATATAAATTAATACTATATTAAGCAAGTATTTCAGGTTCCTTTCATTTTGTTGTCGGGTTTTAGAGGTGAGGTGTTTTTTCAGGGTGTTGTTGAAAGAAATCTTTTCTGAATATCTATTTCCAAGTTGGTAGTAGGGCTGTGTCAGCACCGTCTTCACTCTCACCTCCTCAGTTCACCTGAGATTGTCTGTATATTGTCCCTTTTATAGGCAGGCTGAGACCTTTTCATTTTTACTGTTAATTCAACCTTTAGTCCCCTGCTGAGGGGAACAGAGCTCAGGCACACTGGGAACAGGGCCATGAAATAACTGCAGTTCTTGCATTTTGTGGATCCAGGTCTATGCTGTAGGGTCGGGCTATGCAATTAATTTCATAAATAGTTAAAACTTCATCCTAGTGCCAGTTTTTGCCCTGATCTTTAGAAGAAAGAGGTTGTGGGATGATTAAGAGCTATCCTTTACTTTTCATTTCAAGTGCTAATGCCTTATTAGTATCTGTTTGACATCAGTGGTACCAACTAGGTAATTGTAGCAAAAAACGAAATCAAGAAATCAGACATTTTATTGTGTCAATATTTAAAATAGCTCCTTAGAAATAACAAAATCCTCACTGTTAGTGCAGTTGATAGTAGGTCACCTTTAGGTAACCAAAATGAAGTAAAGCAGCTTGGTGCCTACCTCCCAGGACGTAATTGTTCTGAAGAATGATACTTCTGCCAGATCGGGGCATTTCTGGAACTCTGGCATCGCCTGTCTGCCTCTGCCAGATGGCGGGTTTCAGCTCTGGGTCAGAATGTGTATTCCTTCAGAACTGGAATCCTTTGTAAAGGAGCTTTTCCCACAAGAAGCACTGAGATGATGATCTGCTTTGGGTGCTGGGAGCGCTCAAATGTGGCTTTCCTCCCAAAGCCAATTTAAAAATAGAAACGCCTCCATTTAGTTGAAGCAAACCCAGTTAATGCAGAGATTTTGTTGGACGTGGGGAATTTTAGGGCTCCCTTTTGGGCTGGGATGAGACCCGTGTTGGTAACATTGAGTTTCCAACTGCTGAGCTATGGTTTAATTGCAAACCACAGAATTGGCTCATTCAAGATAAGAGCTTTCTTTGTTTTCTTTATAGAACAAAGTGTTTAAATATAACTACTATAGTGAAATTAAAAAAAAAAATTGTGCTGCAGCACATCCTCGCTCTCTAGTAATTGAGACAAAGTCATGAGGATCTATACTGGGGTTGTTTTTCAATCCTCATAGTGAACAGTGAAGCTTTACTTCGGCAACAGCACTGGGCTGAAAAATGTGTCCCAGCTTGCAGGTTGCTAAATTCTTAAGAAAACTTCCATTTACTCTTTTGGAAGAATAATAACTTTCTGTGGGGTACTTTGAACTAACTCATAGCAAGCAGCAAGAAGAGAATTAGAGGAAAACAGCACTAAAATATTTTTAAAGCTCCTTTGAAGCTGATAAGTTGAAGCCCCAAGCTGGGAGTTTATCTGATCCCGTGCAACTTGGCTGCTCCGCAGGTAGACTACAAGGCAGACGAGTGGCTGATGAAGAACATGGACCCTCTGAATGACAACGTGGCCACGCTCTTGCACCAGTCTTCTGACAAGTTTGTTGCAGAGCTTTGGAAGGATGGTAAGAGCTCATGCTCTGAGCACACAAGTTGTTAGGGATCTTTACCTAGCTGGATGAGTTTGGGGGTTTTTGTGCCTGTTCCCTTCTCCCTCTCCACCTCTACACTGTAAATATCTACAGCATTTTCTCTATTGTTTAGCACCAAAAGTACAACGAGGAAGCTGGGTCACGCCAACAGTCCCTTGCGCATGTATCATTTCTGAGTAGCTGCTTCTCATGTTCATGATTTGAACCAATATTCACTTACTATTGTTACCCTGAGTCAAATTTCATGTGGAATCTTGTCCGAAACTCTTAGTTGGACTTGCTGCCGTGGAGTGCTGACTGGGAAGAGCTGTAGTGGTTCCTGCTGTCGATAAAACATTGTGTGATGTGAGCACCAGCACAGTTACGTTGTGTGCAGTGGTGGGTGACACCCTGGAAATCTGCCTCTCCCAGAATAAAATCCGTGAACAGCCATACAACTTAGATATGGCGTATTAAAACCAAATCCAATGTGTCCTGTTTTAACTGCACATTTAGTTTACCTGTGCATCAGCTTAAATTATTTAATCAGCATTTTAACCAAAATACTACAAGAAGCTGAAATAACCAAATAAATACTTATCAGGGACTTTTCCATTCTTGTTTTTAACATCAGTATATTAATTAGAGTATATTTTCATATATAGACATTCTGGAGTGTCTTATTCGAGGAGGAAATGAAGCTCGTGGTGTAGATGATGCTGTTGGTGAACGCTGAGGTTCCCTCTTACTTGGTTCAGCTACAGAGAGCAGTTGTTCTGAATGTATAAAGAACTTTCTGGCTGGGGATCTGCTCCTTTCTTTCCGAGTACACGCACAGAAGCAAAAGTGTTTTGGTCTAAATATTCAAAACCTGCTTCCACAGATAACTGAAATGTGCATGGAATATGTCGTGGCCTAATTGCTTTTGTAGCACAGTTAAGTCTGTTTGCAATTGATAACCCTGTTCTGTGATACTAACTGAAGTGTCTTGTGTATCTGCTCTTCTGTCTTTCTGTTTCTGCTGTTTCTCTGCCTTAGAGATTCAGAATATTCAGAGAGCCTGTTTCTATGACAATATTACTGGTCTTCATGAGCCACCAGGTGAATGGATGTATAAACTTTAGGCCTCCTCAAGGCAGGGCTGTGGTATCTACAGGAAAACCATTTTTGCTCGTAGGCTTGCATGAACTTCTCATTTCATGCTGACCTTAGGTTTACCTCCCCACGGCAAGTGGTCTCCCAGTGCGTACCTCTTGAGCTGCTGCTGCATACATAGAGCATCTCTATTTTATGCACTGCATTTGAGCATTGCAGATAAAAAGGTTTGTTGCTTCCTAGTTCCGTGTTGAGATGCAGAATTGCTTCTGAAGTGATAATCCTAGTAGCTCCAAGCATTTGAGAGAATGCGTAAGCTTTGGAACACTATCAAGCTTCTTTCTGCAGTCCAACATTGACAAAACTCCGGAATGTTTTAGAACATGGATGTATTTTTTGGGGAGGAAAGCTGAAGAACGGATTGAAGTATCGGAATGAGTGCCGCAGTTGTAGCGGGGGTAGGAAGTGAAATGCATTTCTTCCAGGCTTGTTGGAATTTGTTCTTTTATTTAAAAACCTCGTCATAGTAATATTTCCCTTTGTAGGAGCCGCACGTGGTTTTTGAGGTATTGAGAAATCAACAAACCCACTTATTTGGAATGTCATTTTGAAGACGCTTTAGATATTTTACCCAACCTCTTCCTTCCCTTCCTGTATTCCTTCACCTCCCCAGCGTGAAGGGTTGTGCCTTCAGACTTCCAGTCTTTACTTGGGTTTATGTTCCACTACTCATGATCCATCACATACTGGAGGACACTCGTGGGGGTTCCTAAATAACTACTAGAGGGCCTGAGTTCCGAGGCT
>JAVFHW010071886.1:38279-50613 GCA_032159205.1 Eurystomus glaucurus suahelicus | reverse complement strand
CCTCTCTCTCCTCTCTCTCCTCTCTCTTCTCTTCTGCTGTGGCTGTCCATGAGAAATTTATTGTAGTCTTACCATCTTTTTGTTCTGGTAGTTAATGTACCTATCAAAGTATCAAGTTTGTTATGTTTGTAGAAGCTATGCAGTTTAAATGTTACAGGATTTGTTTATAAAGCACTTCCCCTGTCATCATAATTGGTAAAATGGGTTTGCATCTTATGCTTTCTAAATACTGGTAGCATTAGTGAGATTTCGTCTGGCTCTGATGTTCATGTTTCATCTGGCTTTTCTAGTGTTGTATATTGACATTTTAAATTAGGTTCATTAGGCTTCTTAGGTCACATACTGACATAGATATAGATGATTAAAGTTTGCTGACCTCCCATTTCCTCCTCCGTAGAGTAAGAAAAATGTAGCTGGTGATTTGAACGTCTTTTGACAAGGTCTGACAATGGCTGTAAACTCTTAAAAAGGAGGATCAGATTCTTTAACTCAGCTGTTGGCTCTTTAGCTGGCAGCCTTGGACAAGCTACATGTTTGCATTTGATTTAAATTTTTTGCTTTTTAATCAGATGTGTTTCAAGGCATAGGCAAACTACTTGGTCACCAGGAAATTCAGGTGTTATTAGCAGGCTTTGCAGTTTATTGGATCAGGCTCATAGCTGGACTGACTACAGCTTTCCCATGATTAGCTAAAAAGCTTCTTTCTTCCTGTGTTACACAAAGTACTAATACGTGCTAACCTGAGTGGAGTGTGTCTTCTCATTTATTTACATTACCACCTGCTTTTCTAGATAGTTGTGGGCAACCTTGTCAATATGCAGTACTGTCTTGCAAGAGGAACAGAAAATGACTGATTACAATGTTGATAGTAGGGATTTAAAATAACTGTAAAAATGCCCATATGTGTATTACTTTCTATTTTATAATGTGCAACATAAATGGGCATACTGCCCTCGTTTCTGTAACTTTGTATTTACTAATGTCTTGCATATTTTCATTGTGTAGTAGTAAATAAAACTATAGTTTTTATTTCTCAGGTTGTACATCTTTGTAATACCACAGAATAGGTAGTTACGTATATGCCTAAGGGGAATAGCTAAGATAGTGATAGTGTGATTGCAGTGTGGATTTTACTTTAGAATGACATCTTAGTAGTTATGTTCTTTTTGGAAAAGAACCTCTGGAGGCCTCTCAACTCTTATGCTGTACTATATTTTATGCTCTCGTTTTCATGATTTGGTAGCATATAACTAAATTTTTGCATTTGAGAGAAAGCGGTAGTAAGAATGGGTGGGAGAAAGTTTGTAGGACTCTTGAACTCCACAGAGTCCTTGAGAGAATTACATAGTGTGTTAGAAGATAATAGAAGTGAATTGGAAAGCCAGCATTTTCTGGTTGGTTTATAGCATAGCTTTTTTTTTGTGGTAAGTTTAAACAGTGTAACTCAGTACTAGTGCTTAGTGTTTTAGATTGACATTTGTAGTGAAGATTACTGCAATAATAAACTTGTAAAATGAATTTTAGAAATCTCAACTGATTATAGCTGTAAAGGTCTTAAATCTACCAAGTAATCATAAAATGAATAGCACCATCTAATAAGTATATGGACTTCTAGCATAGACAGTACCATATAGCCTTTATGATCTTTCTGCCTCCTAAACTATGGAGGTTATATAGTGGAACCTGCACGAGGAGTGTTGCTACAAACACTATGCTTATCAAACTGCTGCGTTACCCAGTAAGTTAATGAGAAGATGTCTTTTACTAAGGAAAAAGTGTAACACAGCAGCATGGATTAGACAGTTTATTTCTACTGAAACTAACAGGATTGGTTAATATTCAAGCATCTCTTCCTCCAAGCTCAAGATCAGTGTATTCCTTTGAGTAAAAAATCAAGGAGGGGAGGCAAGAGGCCTGCATGGATGAGCAAAGAGTTGTTGGAAAAACTCAAATGGAAGAAAGAAGTTTATAGTATGTGGAAAGAGACACTAGTCACTTGGGAGGATTATAGGAACGTTGTCAGGATATGTAGGGATGTAACAAGGAAGACCAAAGCCCTCTTGGCAAATGAAGTAAAAGAGAACAAGAAGGGCTTCTTCAATTACATAAGTAGTAAAAGAAAGACCAGCAAAAATGTGGACCCACTGCTGAATGAGGTGGGAGTCCTGCCAAGAAAGGATGCAAAGGAGGTGGAGTTACTGAATGCCTTCTTTGCTTCAGTCTTTACTGCTAAGACCAGCCCTAAGGAATCTGAGTCCCTGGAGGCAAGAGAGATAGTCTGGAGGAAGGAGGACTCTCCACTGCTCAGTGAGGATTGGCTTAGAGATCATTTAGGCAAACTGAACACTCACAAATCCATGGGCCCTGATTGAATGCACTCACAAGTTCTAAGGGAGCTGGCTGATGTTGTTGCTGTGCCACTCTCCATCATTTTTGAAAGATCATGGAGAATGGGAGAGTTGAAGTAGTGAGACAACAATTCAGTTATTAGTTAAATGAACATAATTTCAACGATTGGTTGTTGCAGCATTCCCCACCTTCACCCACTCCCCCTCCTTCCACCTTCCGCTTCCCACTCTGTTTAAATTTAGTGCTTTAGGAATGCTTGACTTGATTTGAGAATGCTGATCACAGAATCACAGAATCACAGAATCACAGAATCGTTATGGTTGGAAAGGACCTCCAGGGTCATCAAGTCCAACCTTCTCCTAGCATCACTCTAACCACTGCACCACTACACCATATCCTCTCTAACCACTACACCATATCCTCAAGCACTGATCTTGGTACTAGGTATGTAAGTGGATAAAAGACACTTCTGGAAATTTGCTCTCTGTTTGCTAAAGGCAAGAATATGAGTGATGTAAAAGACAAATTCCTAAGTGGATACTGATGTAATTTGCTTAAAAAAGCCTAACCAAACAACAAACCAAAACCCACTACTAACTGAAAGAATGAATTAACTCTTCTTTCTCTTTCTGCTCCTCCTCCCCTGCAAAGCCTGCACTAGAATTGTTAGAGAATACTGGAAGGGTTGAGAGAAGGATGTTAATCTGTATGCTATGATGAATTAACTGCTGACTGCTGGGTATCTTGTGTACAGTCAGTGAAATGGATTGAAAGGTGTAAGATGATGAATAATGAAGGACTATTAAATTTTTTCCCAGTGAAAAAACAGCAGAGTTTGTTTTTTAGAGGTGAGGTATGTGCGGATGTACATGCGTATGTGTATTTAACTGATTTATGTACTTAATACCTCTGAAGGTAAAAGCCCAAAAGCTGATTTTGTACAGAGAAAACAGATATTATGTTTCTGGTGTCACTTTACTGTCAGTAGAGCATTATAAATAGTAAACAGTGTCTATCGCAGTTTGCAGTGGAGGAAAGCATGGTTTCACCTTTGGCCATAAATCCAAGTTTCATTTTCCTGGAACTGGTCATAGCATCAAGATTATCTGTGGAACCTTAATGGCTAGGAATAAATGAAGAGTGTATTACATTCGAGCCACCTGTTTACTGCTGAGAGAAGTTTTTCCACTTGTAGATGTTGAAGTGTGTTTGCCTCTATGGCATTCATAATTTAAATGCAAAAATACCCCCAGTGTAAAGTGCTACTGATTTTCAGAATGGGAGTTTCAGAAATCTAGTTAGTTTCAAACTGGCATGGAAAGTAGGATAGGGAGGGGAATAGCATGTCACTGAAGGAGTGTGGAAAAAGAATTAAGTGCTAGGAATGGAGAGTGGTGTGCTGGATGAAATGAGTGTCAAGGGTTAGGGCTGGGATGGCCACCAGACAAGTGACAGATGCTCTCTATTAACACCTCTCCTTTACCCAAGGGGAAGAGAAAGGGAGTAAGGGAGAGAGACTGATGGACTGGGAAAGGAAAACTAAAACAGGTTAAAGAAAATGAAGAAATTTTATTATTGAATTACTAAATTCTGTTTGTTTTTTTTAAAGCTGGATTGAAAGTGAACCACGATGGCTGCTGTCATCTCAGATAGTCCTCCAAACCCAAGCTGCAAAATCATGACTTTTAGGCCTTCGATGGATGAATTCAGGGAGTTCAACAAATACTTAGCGTACATGGAATCACAAGGTGCTCATAGGGCTGGAGTTGCAAAGGTAAACAATTGTAATGTAGAAGAGGAATTGTTCCTAATACTTGTTTTCCCAGTATTTGTATTTTGCTGATTGCGAAACTGACCTTTTTAGTATACAGCATTTTTTCCCAAACTATTTTAAATGGATAGATAGTGATCTGTTACTGTATAAGAGCTTTTTTGGTATCTCTGGTATTTCATGCAAAGTAATGAAGATGGTGTGTGTTGTTTCCTCTCTAACCGCCAATTGTTTCCATGTTTACAATAAGAAAAGAGGATCCCTTCTTAAGGCAGGTTTTAAACTAGTTTTTGGCAAATCCGAATAAAATAGGGAATTCATAGTATACATGGGAAAGCCCTGATCTACCAGGTGTTCAACCCAGTCTTTCAGAGTTGTGTATAACTTTACTGGAGCAAATAATCCCACTACAGTCAAAGGGTGTATGCATGAAGAAGTGAAGGCACTGTTTGAATCTAAATAATTTTCTTTTTAGTGGTGATCATGTTATCTTTTTGTTAATGATACTTGGAGGTACACTAACTACCATTGCATCGCCCTTCGAACAATGGTATATCCAGGATTTTACAGCAGATGTTCCTTCCTGAATGGAAAGTGATTGTCAGAGATTAAGTCTGGTGTAATTTAGTGTTACATCATGTAAGTATTTATGCTGTATCTGTTTTGCCACTTTTCAAACCAGCAGGACACACTGCATCTCTAGAAATCCTAGCTTAGTTATTGCAAGTAGTCAGTGGGAATAGCCACCTGCAGCACTACATTTTTAAGATAATGTTGCAAAGAAAAGGCATTTAAAAATTGAAAGAAGAGAAACAAAACCTGCAGTTCTTGGTTTCCCTCTGCTCCCTTGCTCTCCCCTGCTTCCTGTAAAGTAGAGCAAAGCTGAACCTCTCACACTTTGAAAACCATTTAGGTTATTTACTTTCAGATTTCCGAGGTTAGAGTACATGTAGGTCATATTCTCAAACTCTTCTCTGCAAACAGGTATGTTAACTAGACAACAGAGGAAAGTCTGAGTTGCATTTTTCACATATTCAACTATTTATTTATGTGGGGATGAACTATTGCAGTCCTCTCATCTTGAACAGTAAACTTAACAGCAAATGACATCTGCGGCTCCACAGACTTTACATCATTAACATGTATGTAAGCAGGAGATTCTAGCTATGTACAATTCTGTGGATGATGTACACAAACTAAAAAAAAATTCTTACTTTCTTCTTGTTTATATAAATAGCTTTATTTCAACTGTTGGTAGTTTCTAATCGTGTTTCATGGGGATCTAGCCAAAGAAATAGAAAGTACCTTATGACGAGCCACTGATTTTCTTCCATTTCAATTTGTATATTATATATATAATATGCTTGCTTTCTTTGTTATGTTGTGTATAAAACAAAGAGAGGTATGCATAAATTGTGCTCGTTGCTTTCTCTGGCTATGAGGAAGTTGTTATATGAGCCAGGATCAGTGTGTAATATGTTTGGGGGGAAAAAAAACCAAAACAAAAATGAGCTAGTTTTGTTTAAAAAGAAGAATATTTGTGATATGCTCTTTAGCATGGCTATTTGTCCCAGACTGCAACTAAACTTCTCATTTGATAGTATTCAAAACCAGAAGCTTATTTTGAACAAAAAAAAAAAAAAAAAAAAAAAAAGTGGGAAAAAAGGAATATGTTATATTTAAATTTTAAAATTGTGTATCTATTTGCCTCTTTGACAGTTCTTGGGAGGTGTATCATCAAATATGATGCTATAATCCTTTAAAAGTCTATACAAACTTCTGTTCTTATTTCTGAGACATTCATAATAAATAAGAGCTTCGGGGATTTTTCGGCTTTTCTGTCAGGAATTGAAGCCACTGGGAACGATGGTCGGTGACTTCCTGATATATGGTGCTAAGTGCTCCTTTTAGGCTGCTGGTATACTTAAGATTAACTGTGGGACAAAAATATGTCGTGGTTTAAGCACAGTGTACTTAGTTATTTGTGTGTGTATGGACTTTAGGATATCTGGAAAAGAAGACTTTTCATGTCTTGGCATTCTTGGTTGCAAAATTTCAGCCAGCAGGACGTGTAAAAAGATACACTCTTTCTCTTCTTCCCTCCCCACCCCTAAGAGATATTTTTATGAAGATTCTGAATAGTTGTAATTTTCTGTAGTAACCAACCATAAGATTAATTCTTCCATGTGTGAAATGTGTATGATCTAAGTATTCACTTGTTACTGAAAGGCGAAGATGACATAATGCCAATAAAATATATTAATGCTGTCGTTTTAAAAAGAGTGGCACCTAATTTTAATATGTAAACTTTGTTTTCTGTAAACTTTGTTTTGAAGTTGAAACACCTTAAAGGAACATTGTAATAGGTCAAGGTAGTAGCTATCTTTTTATGTTAGGCACATGAGTATGTGAAACTGACTTTTTTTAGAATGCTAGATGCAACAGTGATATCTGTCTACCAGGTGTTTCAATATTTTAAAGAGTATAATGCAGATGCTGGCATGGAATGGATGAAGGCATATACTGTATTTAATTTACTTTAAGACTAATCTAGTAAAAAACCAAGGTGTAAAATGGTGATCATGACAACAGAAGAAAAGAGATGAGGCTGTGGTCTTGTCTTCTTCACCATGGTGTAATGCTGCGAGATGTAGAGTGCCATAACTGAGTTTAAAATGACTGGGGAGTCCATTCTAGTAATTTAACTGACAACCAAAGTACTTCAGAGATATGACAGCTTTCAGGATTAGTATGAGAAGTGAGTCGTAAATTTTAGAAGCATATTCCTAGTTAACACTGTTTAACCTGTATTAAATCTTAAATTTTCAAGCAACATTTTATTAAAAAACCCAAACCAAACCTATATAATTTGAAACCACTTCCTGATGATGTCATGAGCTGCTTCCTTAAGGATGAATCGTTCAGTGTTGTTTCCATTATCAAACTATAGCTATTTATTTTGTAGTTTTGTGTGGACTGTACAATTTTTTTCAAAAAAAAGGGGAAATTCTGGGTTTTTTTCTGGCTCTCTCATGATCATCATCTCTCAATGAGATGATTATTAGATCTGATTATCAGGTAGTAGGGATGGAAAAAATCTGGCTACCAGTTACTGTTCTCTCAAATTGTACACATAAATGCAATTGAAAGAAACTGGAAATTAGTGGAATCTTAAAAATAATTCCAAGATTTGCTTTACAAAGGCTGTTGCTACTCTTATAGCACTTGTGGTTTCATACTGTTTCTGCTGAAGTCACCAGAACTGAATGTATCCAATAAGGGCAGAGTTTGGTCATGTAATCAGGGATTTGTGCTGTTTTGCATAATATAATTTGGCTTGGTTGAAGTTAATATCCCGGTGCTTATAGGATTGAAAAATGTATGTGTCTCCATTTTGGCCATACGCCTATGATTTAATTCCTGTTCCATCTATCACATTTCATAGTCATTTGGGATGAAATTTACATATACATTGTTAAAATGTGCAGGAGCACAAAAATTGCTTTTATAAACCCGTGTTTTATCTGCTGACCTGGGTTTACAGAACACCTGGAATAATGCCTATGATACAAGAAAACATAGCAAAACATTTAGAAAATGATTAATTACATCAGTCATGTTTCAGTTGTACTGTGACTTAGGGAGGGCTATTCTAACCATACTGTGTAGGTCTGCTTTCCCCTTCTGCTTGATACTGGAATAGCAGTTAAAGCATCTCTAGCTGTTTTCAGCCTGTCATTTAGTTGCTACATATTATTACTCAGTTGTCTTGAGGCTTTTCATGTTCTTGTTTTCACTGTTTTTTGATAAATCTCAAAAAAAAAAGTAAGACACTGATTATTTTTAAAATGAATCCTATCAAGTCAGTTTATACTGTGAAAGTTTAAGGGACATTTTCTCAGTTTTTGAATTTGATTAAAAAACAAGAATAACTTTTTTTTTATGGTTTCAATAGTAATATAAAATGAACTTACAGAGGGCTTAATTTGTAGTAAATCTAGGATGTACAGACTCAAGTATGAATGTAAAGAGAATAAAGACTATCAGAGGAGCTATATGCTTATGCAGAAACAGTAATATAACCTCTAACAGAGGTCATAATCAAAGTAGGCATACCCAACACTTTATGTTACATGTGAAAGTGTAAGGGGAGAAGACCTCCTACCTGTGTGGAATAGTGCATGCACGTAAGTGCGGATGAAATGACTATAAGACTTGCATGTATTGGGGAGAAGGGGTGTGTGGGGAATAAAATGCAAAAAAAAAATTCCTAATACTATGCCTGAAACAAGTGATTAAGGTACTAGACAGCATTAAACCATTTCCTGAGCAGATAATACACTGTGGCATCCCTGAAGCAAATTGGCTAAAAAATTCCATTAGGCTTTTGAAAGTCTGGAATGAGCTTTAGGCATAGATAATGTATTTTAATGTTACAGAGGATCCTGTACTTAAAAAGGAAAACAAGGAATGAAAACAGTGGAACAAATGGAAAACAAGGCACAGTGATAGATTAGTTACTCTATGCTTGAATAAGAAGTGTTTTGGAGACTCAAACTGCATTTATGTAAAGCAAAATAGTTAAATTAATTTGCAGTTGCATTGGGAAGTAGAAAAGTAGTTTTGGAACACAATACTCAAAATAGGTGTTGGCAAGTACAAGAAAAAATTTTCAGTATAGTTGAGGCAGAAGGAGCTACAAAGAAATAGTAGCCAGTGCCGTTTAGAATCAAATGTAGAACAGGAGATTACCAGTACATGAAAGAAGATTTAACAGAAATATATATTTTGATAGCACTCTGAAATAACCTCAGTTGTATTAATGGGCAGCCTTCATGGAGGAGAGTGAGTGGTATAACTAAGACACCCCATATCTAAAACTGAATATATATCACACTAAATAACACTTGGCAGTGTTAACATGCTTAGGATATTTGAGATGTATAAATGAGAAAGTGTTGCCTTAGGTTTTTCCCTTTTTATGTAAGCACTGAGCAGCTTGGCTGATTAATTCAATCTAGGTTGCTTCCCTGGAATAAACCTAACTTGTCTGACTTTGAAGAGGTGTTTATACTAAAGGGAATATGAAGAGGCTTCAGTAGGACAGCTCAATGGTAAAAACTCAGAGACCTAGTCGTTATTTCCAGCTCTGATACTGACTGGCTGTGTGTCACTTGGACATGATATTTGTAACATCTTCAGTCTGTGCCCAGACCCTTGTTAGAAAGTACAAATCCTTTAAGGCAGAGACTCTGTTTCTATGTTCTTTTAAAATGATGCTTAGTCCCCACAGAATTCGCTTCTCTAACCAGGACTGTAGAGCAACAATAAACGTGCACCAGTTAGCTAGAAGGGGATATTTTGAACCTGTATTCTATTCACAAAAATATTTTTATTGCCTAAAAGGCAGTGTCCTTGAATTAAAGAAGCTAATGCAAATTTTGCTTTTCAGTATTCATATATTTGAGCCAAACCTACAAGTTCATGCTTAATAATCATGAAAATGGAAACCTCTGTGCACATATTTGATTTCTATGCATATATTCTGAATGCATGGCTTCTCTACTTCCAAACAAACATTTTGTATTTTGTTGGTGTGCATACAATTTACAATTTGTGTGAAAGGATAAAGTAGGAATCACAAGTTGATTCGGTTATTTTTTTTCTCTAAAAGCAAACAACACTGAAACTTGCTAAGTTGTCCCTCTACAACTGAAGTCCCATGGAGGCTGAGAAGGGAAAAAAAGTAAAAGAGGGAGTTGCATCTGTGTAAAAACTGGATAAAAATGTCTGTTTTCTGTTTAAAATAAAAACATTAGGTATGGAATTATGTTACTATCTGATAACTTTTCTTCAGCTTGATGTTGCTATTTTGGTATGCGCTTGCTAGCATGAATGGTTTTGGTCAGATTTCTTTGAGGGATGGACTATTTGAGTACATGAGCATTACAACTGGCCCATTTGTGATTGTTTTCCAAAGGCAGCAAATGATCTCAGCATCTATCTGTATTATTTTTTAGAATTTTTTACTTTCTTGGAGTGATGTGATAGTAAAATCTCTAATGGACAGTATATGGCATCCTGGAATGCTTGTTAGAGGAACAGCCTAGCTAGCCTTGTGTAAAGGCAGCCTCTAAGATGTGAATTAATTATTCAAGTAAGAGAAATTGTATGTAGTAGGTGCGTGCTTGTGAAAGCCATCCTGCTCTGCTGTATGTTACTTTAAAAGTTTCCAAGCCAATGCTTGTGAAAATTTGATTTGAGCACCACAGAAAACAAATAATATAATGAGTGGATCAAAGAACATATCAGTGAGCCTTCAGGCAAGTAAAAGTTCAAAACCAAACAAAAAATATATGTTGAAAATGTCGGTTGCCATGTTTTAAGACTGTCGCAATTTCAAATCTAGCGAGTTTTCTGTTTTCAGATAAAATAGTACATGCAAGGAATGTTCAAACAGCCTGTTAAAGAACACTATTATGACTACAGGCTTCTTTGAGATTCCTAATGACTTCATTGCTAATGCTTTAGAATCTGCTGAGGAGTTTTTGTAGACTTTGGGCGATTCCATGGTATTTGAAATAAAAGTCTTAACTTTACAATTGGTTAATCTGCAAATAGCTTTAATCTTTAATTATGAGATTTAAATCATGTTAATATAAAAACTAATATATCTAAATTAGTGTAAACTCTTACTGTAGTAGAGTTGTACCCTGCAGTTATATGGCAAGTAAAGCAGACTAAAATCTAAAGCTCTATAAAATAGCTGTATTTTTTTCATTTTTTTTCAGTAAGAAACAGCTACTTGTTCTGTTTACACCAGATAATATTTGGACAGGGGACTGTCAATCTTTTGTGTGAATCGATTTATTTTTTTTAAATTGAAGATAACAGATTTATATCATGGAGTACAAAGTGTTTGTGAATTACAAGGCTTTCTGATTATAAAATGTTTATCTGTTCTGTTACTATACATGTGTGTTTCCACAGTTGCACATGCTTGATTTGTTTAGTGAGTTGCTGCTTGTAAATTGAGGTTATGCTATGCCCATTTTGAACAGGTTTCTGCATCATCTAGGAGCACCTACATCTTCAGTTAGTTATTGTGAAATACTGGTGAGCAAGCCTTCATTTGATCATATGGGCTTATTTGACTGATTCTTTCAGTCTTTTTCCAGGATGTTTTGAATTGGTATTGCAACTGTTGAGATCCTGGTTTTTTTTTATTTCTGAAATTAAAGGTTATCCCACCAAAGGAGTGGAAGCCAAGAAAACATTATGATGATATTGAAGATATGGTGATTCCTGCTCCAATTCAGCAGATGGTCACTGGCCAATCGGGGCTCTTCACACAGTACAACATTCAGAAAAAGCCAATGACAGTGAAGGAGTTCAGGCAGCTGGCCAACAGTGACAAGTATGTATATGAGGGCTCTTGCTTAGAAAGACACATATTTATTTGCTCCCATGTTGTGGTTTCTTTGAATTGTGCTACGCAGATGGTGATTTTTTTCACTTACTTTGTAAAACCTTTCATGTCTCCTAAGCTGTGGAAGGGTACGACAATAGGAATCTTTTTTGTGTTTCTGTTGTTGAAAGAATCTGGCACCATGGCAGCAAAAAATCATTTGAAAAACCTGAGACATGATGATTTCTGTCTTACCTTTTTTTTTTTGTTGTTCTAACAAATGCTTGTATTGAAAATAATCAAGATGATACAGCCTTATATCTGAGTTTTACTTTGAGTACACCTATTAATGTTTATATTATGTCATTCCCCTTTTTGGTCTAGATATGGAATGGCCTACCATCATGTAGTTCTATAAAAAAAAAAAAAGTCTTTTTTTACTTGCCCAGAAGTTTTTGCATTAACCTAGGAGAACTCAGCTGCACCTAGCAGATGTCTGTGTTCTGGTTATGGCAGGATGTATACTAAGGGAAAGAAGAAAATATATGAAGGCCTGGGGACTATACTGAGATATTTCAGATTGGTGAGCATTCCAGGAAGAGGGAAGTGATAGAAAGAATTCTTCCCTATTCCTTTTAGCCACATCAAAAGAATATCTGTTTAATATCTTTATCAATGATGTGGAGGAGGGGATTGAGGGCACCCTCAGTAAGTTTGCAGATGACACCAGGTTAGGTGGAAGTGTTGATCTGCTTGAAGGTAGGGAGGGTCTACAGAGGAATGTGGACAGGCAGGCTTGATGGGCC
>JAVFHW010071886.1:0-38269 GCA_032159205.1 Eurystomus glaucurus suahelicus | reverse complement strand
TCCTGAGAGACATGGTTTAGTGGTGACCTGGCAGGGTTGGGTTAATGATTGGATTTTCTTTTTTCCAACCTTAAATGATTATGTGATTCTATGTGAGATGGCCTTTCTCTCTGATCTCATAGCTGAGATCAATGGAACATTCCTTGTCTTCCATTTTTGGTTCCAGTATGCATTTCAAAAGAGAATCTGCTTCTGTTCCACCGCGTGTATATCCCCCCCGCCCCCAACCCCGGCCCAAGATTCCTGCAAATCAATGGTTGTATCTAAAACAATACTGAGAAAAAATCCAGATCAAATGAGGTAAATTTTTTGTGTTTCCTAATCTGTGTGTTTATGGCGCAGAAATTCTGTTTGTTGCATTTTTTGTTGGTATTTTACACGCTTTGAAGGCTCAATAAAAACCTGGTGGGTTTTTTATTATATTCATTGGTGTGAGTGGGTGTGTGGAGAGAGGAGTGAGTGACCAAGCACAACTTTTTCTGTATGTTTCTCCTACTACTTTTCACTTTGTCTCTTAGTTTTTTTACTCTTCTTTACTATTTGAACTGTTCCAATCAGTCATAGGGGCTTTTAAATCTCAGTTATAGAATCAATGTGTTGCACGCCAACTTGATATTGAAATGAATCTATGAGATAGTTATGGGAAAAATCAAACACTGGAAAAAGGATTGTGTGTTTTGTTGAATACATACAGGAATCATGTTCCTGAATATGGAATACATCACGCTCTTGGCTGGTTTAAGTGCAAAGAATAGTATGTCACTGTTCTACGTACTTTAAAAAGAGGAAATGAATAACAGATAATTTCATTTGGAGCCTATTTTATTCTTATCCGCATAGAGGTGTCTGCTTACAACCTTCAGTTTCACTTTTTACCAATATGCTGAAAGCCACATTTTCCTTTGTGTTTTTGAGAAAAGAATGGGTCGGCTCCTTCTAAACTGTGTAAATGTTTACATATTTGAGAGCTGCTTGTGAAGTGTCCCATTATAACTCAACATTGCACTGAAAGCTGTTTCAAAGGGTTTTAAGAGTAAAAAACTCTTGATAGTAATTTACAGTAAGTTTGAATAATCTACAAAATCAGTGAAGATTGTGTTACTGGTTTCCTATATAAACTACTATGTACCTCGCAATATTTAACTGAATAAATACAAGGTAAGTCTAATGTCTATAGCAGTGGCATACGTGGTAAGATGTTTCAAGCCTGTATTTTTTTTTACAGTAAAGAAAAAAAAATACGGCTTTTTCAGCTTTTGTGCTGATGTTGGATTGTGTGGTACAGTTGTCAAAGATGACAGATATTCTTTAAAGAATTTGTCATGGAAGTGTGGATAAATTAGAAATACATTCTTTACACATTCCCTTGAAATTATTATAATATTTTGACGTTACTGTGATTTTGATGTTATCTGTCTGAGCAGAATAAAAAATTGATGTTATCCTGACATTGAGTAGATGTTAATGTCTAAATGGGGTTTCGTTTTTGTAAGAAACTACTAGCTACATCTCATGGTCAAGTTATATGTGTACTTGTGTTCTAATGGTTATTAAATACAGCATAACCTGTTAAGGTATTCTTTAGTTTGGAGAAGTGTTGTTATGTATTGGGCTGTTAAACTGCTTTTTTACAGCTTGGTGATCTTTTTAGTGTGCATTGCAATTGCAAAGTTTAAAACCAATTATATAACTATTGCAAAAGTTAAAATCAACATTTTACTTAAAATTTCATGTAAGCATTTTATTTAATGTTTCAGAACATTTAAGGAATGTAGGAAGAGTTAAAATGAATCAGTGTGACTTTAGTGTTTCAGCCAGTTTCAGTGAGCGTGTCCTTTTGAGCAAAGACTACTTGTCTAAAATAGTCCTTAGGAAATTGAAATAGCTGATACACCCTGAGTGTACAGGTTCTGGATTGTGTGTTTGGCATGCTTGGTGTTTTAAAGCAAGGTTTTTCTCCTAGAATTGTTGTCTATGGGAGGATTTGCTTTTGTTTTATGGACAAACTACTACCAATTTGCTTGGTGAGTCATGTCCTAACAAAGGTGAAAAGATGAGATGTGGTGTTTAAAAAAATAAAATTCTCTGAACTATCACCTAATTGTTAGTAAGTGAAGAGAAAGATTTTATGATAATTCTGATTGCTAAAAGCCTACATGGATTAAGGAAAGTGACTGGGTGAATAAATTGGTAAAAAGCCCATGGGGTAGTGTGAGGGTAACACCTTTGTCTAGAGAAACCTTCAGTCTGTAAATTGCTGTGGGCTGGAAGTAATGCGGAAGTACTGCTTTGCTCATGCTGTTTCTTGTCTGCTTTTGGCTACTTTCAGAAAAAGTATACTGCCTAGATTAACATTCAGTTTTTTATCTGGTATATTTATTGTTGTCTTCTAACCCTGAATTTGTTTCTGTGCTGCATTAATTTGCTTCTCCAAATTGACTGCACAATTTGTGAACAAAGATAAATTTATGTTATCTAAAAAATATGTAAATTAATGTGAGGAATAGTTAGTGAAAATTGTTTCTTGGAACAGATTTTATATTTTGTGGCTCTACTACCTTGCTGATGATTAGGATTTTTAGATTTGAAAGGTGAAGATTTTAGTAGCATCTACTATTTGAGTTTATATTGGTGTTTAGTATTTTCTTTTGTCTTTGGTCATCATATTTATTCATTTATTTATAATTTTTGAATTTCAAGTGCCTTAATGTCACACAAATGCACCAAAGCCAAAGCTTTCATTAAAAAAAAGAAAAAAAAGAACAGAAATCTCTGTCTGGAGTGAAATCATTCTGTAAAAGTTCTTAACTTTGTGAAAAGTCTCAGATAACTTACAGATTTTCTTAGTAAGTGGAATAGTTATAGCAGGCAATTAGAAGTGCTTGTTCAATGGAAGGACTGAACTTCGTATTGTAGTTACCATCTTGTGTATCAGTTCTAGTTGCTAAACATGTAACATGCTTGACATAAAGTCTCACGAGAAAATAAATGAAAAGAGAGTATTAAATGTTCATTTCTTCTTGCTTTAACCTGCATTCTTAGTTTGCCATCTGCCTAACTATTCAATGTCACCATGTTTCTTAGTCTTAATTAGCTGCATCAGGACTGTAGTCTGCCATCAGTTTCTTCCCCAAATTTGCGTAAGATTACCAGAACTGTACAGAGGTCAGTGATAGAGGGGGTGCAGAGCAGGTCATGGTTAAAGGCATGTTTAGGGGCTGTCTTCCCATGAAACACACCTGCCTGAATTCAGTTTGTAATATTTTTTATTGTATTTCTTGTTTTTCTGACTGTTTGAGCACCAGCTAATGTCTTCCCTGGAGGTGCTAATAATTGCTGTTATAATGAAGTCTAATCTTTTTCTCTTCAGTTTTGTAGCTTTGATCTTGGTTATACTGACTCTTACATGCTGTATTACCTGAAATTAGAATTGCACTTTGTGGATGAGTCTCAAAGAAAACAAAAAGGACATGCATGGCTTTCTAAATGGCTTTTAATATAAAATTTTATAGACAATAATGTATAGAAACAGCTGAAATCCCGTGAAATGAATAGATATCTTCTGTGGTATATTTCTTTTACAATACATAATTATGGTTAGAAATATCTCTGAAGTGATGTAATGGTTTTAGTTTTTATACTTTTCAGAGAAATGGTAAATTTAGGCATGTAAATTAAATTTTTAAATGCTTTTTCATACTATTTAGTATTACTTTGTAAGTAATTAAAAAGCATAGATAAGCCTAGTGAAATATAGTGGCTTCCAGCTATCAACTCATCAAAGATTTTGTCTGCAGCTATTATTTGTATTGTTTATGGTGTTGCAATCCATGTTAGATTTGATGTATTAAGTGTTAAGTAGTTATGAACTTCCTTATATTCTCTGCCCTGAGCATCTCAAACGTAGAACATGATGTACATCTTATGAAGATCAAGAAAATTTTTTTTCAGGTAACTTCAACTATCTTCTAAAGCGCTTACAAATTTGTGTTAATAAACAGTATTTTGAAGAGCTAGACCAGGTGTGTCTCTTTTCACTGAGATTATCATGTAAAATTGCATTACTTTAGAAATCTATTAATACATTTATTATGTATCTTTTTCAGGGCATTAAGGAGTGGAATATTGCCCATCTTAATACAATCCTGGATATTGTAGGAGAGGAGTGTGGAATTTCTATTGAGGGTGTAAATACACCGTATCTATATTTTGGCATGTGGAAAACAACATTTCCATGGCACACTGAAGACATGGATCTCTACAGTATTAACTATCTCCATTTTGGGGAGCCAAAGTCATGGCAAGTTGAAATTTTTATGAAAGATTATTTATCTATTTGTTTCATCTGACTAAACCAAACAGATGGGGTACAATTGCTTCACAGTGACAAACTTTACTGAAAAGCTAAGGTAGTAGTTTGGGTTTTTTTAAGATGATAATGCTATGAAATGTGAGACTTGTGATGTAAAGAACATCACAGTAACGTTTTATTTTATTTTATTTTAAAGGAAAAGACTAAAAAAATACATAAGGATTATTTGAGTTCAACAGAAAAAGATTGTAATGATTCCATATGAGAGACTTAATGAGTTGGGAACCCAGGACTATTCGAGGAAACTTCAGTATGGCCTCTTTAAAATCAGTTCCTTTGGTTCAATTGTCTTTTGGGATCACCTACATTTTTTGTATTAAACATGCATTTAATTGCTTTTTTGAATCAGAGTCATATTCTCTCTACTGTTAAGTTGGTAGGCCCAGTATGTGGTAAGATGCAGTGTTAAAGGTACTTCCTAAATATGAAGCTTCTGCTATCTACCTTTCTCCATAATCTTAGAATTTTGATTGAACAGAATTATGCATACAGTTTTATATTATATTTATATTGTATGCATATAGTTTTATATTATATGTACTGATTCCTCCATTCACTGACTCATATGAAACACAGGGGAAAAGTGTGTCATAACCATTTGCAAAATCAGGACTATGGCTGTTTATGTGTATATATTTGTGTAGTACATATGTTTGCTTTATAGATTATTTTTTGCTTGCAAAAAATGATAAAGAGAGGGAATAATTTGAAGGAGAAGAAGAAATTGAGAAATCTTAGAAGCTCTGAAACAGAACAATATGAGGAGAGAAGAGAGGGTGATATGGTGACAAAAGATTCTCTGGAAACGGGAATAATGTCTAATATAATCACTTGCTATCAGGCAGAACTTTTACTGGAAGTTTTCCTTTGAATTTTTTTCTGAGGGGAAAGAAATCCTGAAGATGGAACCTAATTTTACATCACAATTTCTTAAAAAAAAAAAGTCTTATTAACAGGAAGAACCATCAGTATGATTGATAATTCAATTTATTAATTTAGCTTGTTCTTTACGTGTTTCATAGTAGTATCTGTGAACTACTGATTAGTATTAAAAATTTCTTCATGCTACCACTTGTTGCTAAATATTTTCTTCTGCTGTTATTATCATTTCAGGGATATAGGCCCTGAGTAAAGAGAATGTATTTTTGTTTTGTGTAGTAATTTGTGTAGACTTTTGTCATGTTGAAGTATTGAACTCCTCTTGGAAATTAATGCCTAGCCTAAACCAGATTTTTGTTAATAGTACAAATGTTAGTATGTCTATTAGATATGTGGGTAAAATATAGATAATACTTCCATTAACATTATAAATTTGTAAGTAAAATCTGAAAAAGATATTTACATTTTGGAAAATAATCCTGGATTTATTACGTATCTGAAAGCAGTGCTTACTCTTTGTGCTGTTTACCTGATTGATAAAAGAAACTGGTTTTTGTAGGATTTTTTTGAGCTGTTAAGATGATGTAAATCTTCTTCAAGAATATTGTAACAGATACAGAAAAATTATGGTGAAATGCAAACTGTTATTGTGGAAAAATGGGAGTAATGTATAAAACTTCAATGACAGTTGAGGAGACAGTTATGCTCAGATTAGAAGAGGATCATCT
This sequence comes from Eurystomus glaucurus suahelicus, assembly GCA_032159205.1. NCBI lineage: Eukaryota > Metazoa > Chordata > Aves > Coraciiformes > Coraciidae > Eurystomus > Eurystomus glaucurus. Next base: position 32,290 of record JAVFHW010071886.1, on the reverse strand, counting down.
TAACCACACTTCTTGCTGAAAATTGTCAGAAAAGTTAGAAATAAGAATATTAGGAGTCACAGAGGTTACTATAATCAGACTAGAGATTCTGATTGTAAAAAGGTAGCTGTGATCAAATAGTCTTGTAGTTTGTCAGTGATCTGAAAGGGTAGTCGGAGTTATCATTGCACTTGAAACTGAGCAATCATTTGGTAGTTAGAATGTTCTCCATGAAGTGGGACAACTTCCTGAGTAAGATGTAGGAATTAGAATAGGAGAGATTTCTCCCTCCCTGCTGTGGAAGAGGATTTTGTTTTTTAAAATATTTAGATTAGACAGGGAAATTTTATAAGGTGGTAATGGATCTTGAAATTTCCCATCTCAAAACAGCAAATTTATTAATTTCCTAAATTAAGTTTATGAGATTTCAATTTGTTTATTTTTTTTAAATGTATTTGCTGTGTTTATGAATATAAAAATAAATACAATAAATACTAATCACCTTAATAGATAGTAGAGCAAATTGGTGTTGCTTATAGAAAGTGACATGGGATTCTGAGTTCAGTGTCTGGAACTGGACAGACAGCATTATTCTGATACAATGTCAAGGCTGCAAATTGCCTGTTAACCAACTCTGAAGCCAATGAATTAGGTTCATAGTGAAAAAATTGCCGTTGTATGTTTAGCTGTAACAATATTTTATGGGTTGCAACTTTGGAATTTTTAGGATACTGATTGGCAGGAAAAATCATCAGCTGTTTCTACGCTATCAATATATAAAGTAAGCTTCAGAGAAGTAGCTTGATTAAGTATTTAGCATCACACTGAATTTGCTTGCAGCTGATGGTGTTATCCATTATGTGTACATGTACCTGGTTTACGAAGAAGGAAACTCGATGTTTCACATTCTGTTTCTTGTCACTGAGATGAGAATAATTGGGTGAATACAAGAGACTGCTTGTCTGACGACCATCTTGCTTGCCTGGGTACTTTTTGCACAGTAAAGCAATGATTCTTTTTTTTGGATGTGTTTTTATGTTCATACTTTAAATAATAAAAGTTGCCCTGCTTGTAAAACATACCACTCAGCTGAGCACTTGACTTTTCTATTTGTATGAGAGTAACAGTATGGATTAGCATAAGAGGATTCTTATGCAAAATGTAAGAAGTCTATAGACAAAATAAGGGGAGAGTTTTTTTGCAGCCCTTAAGGGCAAAAAATTATTTGTGCAAACAAACATTTTATGAGCTGACTGTTACTTGTGTATAGTTGTTGACTCAGGAATTTTTCTGTAAGGGTTTTATGTTCTGATACATGGTCTGAGGTTGTAATCTGTGGTATAAAGAGATTATAGAGAAGATGGAGTCAAACTCTTCTCAGTGTTGCACTGACATAGCAAAGGAAAGGTAGCAATAATAACAACTTGCAACAAGAGGCATTTTGGTTTGATAGAAAGAAAAAAGTAGTTCATTGTAGCAGGTTGCTTAGGGAGACTGCTGAGGCTTCATCTTTGGAAATTATCAAAGCTTGACTCTATGTTGCCCTGTGAAAACTTATCTAACTTTGAAGTTAGCCATATATTCATCAGGAGATTGGGCTAGATGGCATTCAAGTCCCTTCCAGCCTAAACTTTTCTGTCATTCAGTGATACTGAATTTTAAAGAAGATGATGCTTGAAGTTACTTTGCCAATGTATGGGATGACTTGAAAACCAAGTCTGAATCAAGTCTTTTCTTCAGAATTCTAAACCTGTGGGTAAAGTCGCTTGCAATTAATTTGCAATCATTTGTGCGGCTTACATTAAATTTTGTTTCAGAAAACATAGCTATAATACTTAATGTTATGCTACTCTTAGTTTTTCCAAATAAATACTCTATTATCAGTATCTCAAAAACAAGACGGTGTAATTTTTTGACTTGAAGTTACAAAGAGTTAAAGAAGCTTCAATGCTAAATTATTCAGGTTTAAATTGGATTAGCATATTCCATTAAAAAGTAGCAATGATTTTTGGTAAGATCATTGTCATTCAACATTCATAATAATGTGAAAATATTTTAATTCCATACAATTTCATTTGTTTAATTTTGCTAATTAAACTCACTGAAGTGAGTTGTACTAAAGATTTCATTTTCGGCTTAAAGGAAAACAGAATGAGAGGAAGCATTTTTATAAGTGTGTTGCTATATGGGTGCAACAGTGTGCAATAGCCAAACATTCCTAGTAAAAGTGAACTTGACTAAAATCCGTATTTTTTTTTTTTCCTATACTGGTTTCTCTTTGCCATGCAAGATAAAACTTGTATTTTACTGTAATGGACTGGAAGACTGGAAGTTGTTTTGAAAAAATAAATTCATTCTGTAGAACAGAAACTGTAAAGGTAACAGTAACTCATAAGTTATTTAGGTTTTGTATCTGACTATTAAAAAAAAAAAAAATGGTAACCAAAGTAGTTACTAATGTTAAGCAGTTTGTGAATTGCTGTTTTTAGCCAAGTTACCACAGCATTAGTTTTTTTCATTTCATGAAGGCAGCTATCCTAATTGTCATCAGCTGTGTTTTCTGAGCTAAGGACAGGACTGAGTGCTCACAGTTACTAGAGTACTGTCTGTTGTTGCCTCTACTGGGGAATTGAAGACTGTAGATAGAACAAGGAGTTTACATTGCCACTAGTTCATGAAAAAACAGTGGATGTTACTGCCTAAGACTGAGGTTCTGTTTTCAGAAAGCAAAAAGTGAGGCAGAGAAGTTGGTAACTTATTTAAGGTACATTGAGAAAGCATGTTGAAGAATTCATTTGAAAACATATATATCTAAATGCTACAGAAATAAAAGTTAGTGGCTTAGATTTAATATGTATTACTTATTTGTAGTTACCTTGTTGTTGGTACCCTTGATTTGCTGAATTGGCATGTTTAAGAAGATCTTTTTCATAGAATCATAGAATCATTATGGTTGGAAAGGACCCCCAGGATCATCAAGTCCAACCTTCATCCCAACAGCTCCCTAACCACTAGACCATAGCCTCGAGTGCTACATCCGCTTGTTTTTTAAACACCTCCAGGGATGGTGACTCCACCACCTCTCTGGGCAGTCCATTCCACCGCCTAACCACTCTCTCAGTAAAGAACTTCTTCCTAATATCTAATCTAAAGCACCCCTGATGCAACCTGAGGCCATTTCCTCTTGTCCTGTCATTAGTAATTTGGGAGAAGAGACCAACACCAGCCTCACTACAATCTCCTTTTAGGTAGTTGTAGGGAGCAATAAGGTCTCCTCTCAGTCTCCTCTTCTGTAGACTAAACAAGCCCAGTTTCCTCAGGTGCTCCTCATATAACATTCTTTCCAGACCTCTCACCAGCCTGGTTGCCCTTCTCTGGACCTGCTCCAGCACCTCAATGTCCTTCTTGTACTGTGGCACCCAAAACTGGACACAGTACTCAAGGTGCGGTCTCATGAGTGCCGAGTACAGGGTCATGATCACCTCCCTACTCCTGCTGGTCATGCCATGTCTGATACAGGCCAGGATGCTGTTGGCCTTCTTGGCCACCTGGGCACACTGCTGGCTCATGTTCAGCCGGCTGTCCACCAGCACCCTCAGATCCTTTTCTGCCAGGCAGCTTTTCAGCCACTCTTCCCCAAGCCTGTAGTGTTGCTGGGGGTTGTTGTGACCCAAGTGCAGGACCCAGCACTTGTCTTTGTTAAACCTCATACAACTGGCGTCAGCCCATCGCTCCAGCCTGTCCAAATCTCTCTGCAGAGGCTTCCTACTGTCAAGCAGATCAACACTCCTACTTAATTTCATGTCATCTGCAAATGTACTGAGGGTGCATTCGATCCCCTCATCCAGGTCATTGATGAAGATATTAAACAAGACAGGTCCCAAAACTGAGCCCTGAGGGACAGCACTTGTGACCAGTTGCTAACTGGATTTAACTCCATTCACCACAACTCTCTGGGCTGGGCTATCCAGCCCGTTTCTAACCCAGCGAAGAGTTCGTGGAGCTTGAGGGAAAATGAACTCTGGCGATGAAAGATCAAAGACCGAAGACCACCGACCAAAGACCTTTATTGCCCAGTCGCACTTAGTTTTATAGCCTTTCGCTCAAGCATGCACAGCTATGATCGTTATCATTGGTTCAAGCCGTGCATTCACATGTTACATTAAGCATTGTCATTGGTTCCGTTCTATCAGCACGAGCTTCTCAAAACTCAGTCAACATCCACATCTGTTTCTCACGCTTTCTCTTGGGTTGTTTACTGTCCCTTCAAGGGGAGAGTGTTGTTTCATCAAGGTTGCTAAAGCTCATGGCTATTCCTGCAAAAGTTCACCTGTCTAAGCCATGAGCCGCCACCTCCTCCAGCAGAATGCTGTGGGAGGTGGTGTCAAATGCCTTACTGAAGTCCAGGTAGACAACATCCACCGCTTTTCCCTCATCCACTAGGTGGGTTACCTGGTCATAGAAGGAGATCAGGTTGGTTAAACAGGACTTGCCCTTCATGAACCCATCTTGGCTGGGCCTTATCCCCCTGTTGTCCTGCTCTTGCCATGTGATCACTCCCAAGATGAAGCTCTCCATAATCTTCCCTGGTACTGAGGTCAGGCTGAGAGGCCTGTAGTTCCCGGGACCCTCCTTCCTGCCCTTCTTGTAGATGGGTGTCACATTGGCAAGTCTCCAGTCATCTGTGACCTCCCCTGTTAACCAGGATTGCTGATAAATGGTGGAGAGAGGCTTGGCAAGTTCCTCCGCCAGCTCCCTCAGCACTCTTGGGTGGATCTCATCCGGCCCCATAGACTATGGAGGTCATTCACTACTATTTCCTGGAGTATGAGGGGATTATTCTGATCTCCATCCCTATCTTTCAGCTCAGGGGACTGAATACCATGAGGATAAGTGGTCTGACTATTAAAGACTGAGGCAAAGAGGGCATTAAGTACCTCGGCCTTTTTCTTGTCCTTAGTAATGATTGCATCCAATAAATGATGGAGATTATTCCTGGTTCTTTTTTTGCTAATACATTTGTAAAAACACTTTTAATTATCTTTTGCAGTGATGGCCAGGCTGAGTTCTAGCTGAGCTTTTGCCCTCCTAATGTTCTTTCTACGTGACCTAACTAAGTCCCTGTATTCTTCTTGAGTAGCCTGCCCCTTTTTCCAGAGGTGTTAGACTCTCCTCTTTCTCCTAAGTCCAAGCAAAAGCTCCCTGTTCAGCCAGGCCAGTCATTTTCCCTGCCAGATTGTCTTATGACGCATGGGGCCAGCCTGCTCCTGAGTCTTTAAGACTTCCTTCCTGAACAGTACTCAAGAAAGCTATGTACTGTGTTTTCTGTCTTTGTAGTATGACTCTAGCAGTGAACAGTGACTCTTCAGCTTTTATCTGTCTTTTCATAATTTTTAACATCTTCCCAAAGTAATGAAAATGTACTTAGCATCGACATTTCTCTTTTTATTTGTTCTTTTTTATCTGTTTCTTTGTTTTTATCCAAGAAACATTCTCTTTGCCTCATAGTGATTTTGCGTTTAATGTCCATTATTGTCATGACTTTTATGCCATTTTATATGTCATTGACTTCTAAAAAGGGCTGGATTTGGCCTTAAGATCCAAGAAGTCAAACAAGTGTTAGTGGTTGTTTTGTAATGTAGCTAAAAGAAAGCTGGACACAAGATGAAGAAAAATATTTTTCTAAAAGCTTTTAACACTGCTGAAATTCTCATATAGGAACTATTGAGACTAAAAGTGAAAGCTTTCTTCTCTGATAGTGATCTGTGTTCAGGAGTGTTTCTGTTGAATGTTCTGTACAGTACCCCAAGGATCAAGTAAAATTAATGTAACTTTAGTTTTACTGATATCCAAAGCAGGTGCATATGTGTTAAAAAAGCTCAGTTTTCTAATAAACTGAAGGGCCAGAAGAGTGACTTTGGGTCTTCTAGTGTCTGATACTACAAAGGTGGTCTCTTTTCCTTGGTCCTTTTCTTAGCTGTGAGAAAAGACCAATGGCAACAGTGGGAAGAAATAAAGGATTGAGGAGTAGATGTTACTACAAATCCCAGATGAAAATGATGATGAAAAGCACCCAACTTGCATTGAATGATTATTGCTTGGTAATTTTAGATTAGGTAAAGAAATAGCTATAAGTGAGTTAAATCATATCCCTTCTTGTCCTTCCAAGAGACTTATTGAGAGCTCAGTTGTCCAGTTTTGCCTTTTTGTAGTATTGAGGACTGACTTGTTTATGTGTACAAATGGAAGCATGTAGCTGCGTATTACCTCAAAAATGCAGTAGCATACTCTTGGAAGAGTAACTTTTTAGGAAGAATACCAGTCCAGTTAGAGAAAAGTAAAGCAAAGCAAAGTCACTAGTTTGAGTTTTTTGTGAGACATAGACACTATCTGTTTACGTTTTGCTTTATGGAGTTGTGTACTTAATGATATGCAGTATGGTATTTGATGCTGTACATAGCATTTGTCTCTGCTGGGCTGTGAAAGTTGCAAACATACAGTTTATCTTACATCGTCTTGCATGTCTAGCATGGATTGGAGAACAGGCACAAACACTTTGAAAGTACAAATGAACAGAAACAAAATCATTTTTTGTAAGAGTGAAATTCTGATTAAAAGTGCAAACGTTGAGTAGAGTCAAGCTGGAAATCTCTTTTTGTTTGATACCATTTGGAGTGGGTTGTCAGTAGGCATGGGCCTTGTTACAGATCAATTTAGAGCACTGACTTCTGTTGTGGAAGGGTCTTCCCTCTATGCAGCAGTTTCCGTTGTAATGAGTAAAATTGTGTGTGTGCAAATGAGAGCTTGAGGTAGGGAGGTTTTTATTTCTTGTGCAAAATGAGGGGCCTAGGGTCCTTCACTTGTTTTACTGAGTGAGTTGTCAGGGAAGATGAATGAAATCTGTGTTCACAGTGTAGTAAAAGAAAAAAGTGATGTGTTTACTTAGTTCAAAAATGTGGATTTGGACTATGTTGTACAGCTGAGTATACATTTTTTCCTTTTCTGAACCACATGGTTTATAGAGAACAATGATTCCAATGATGTTGCAACATTAAACTGAAATGAAAGCCTATTATATCCCATATTGAAGCACTTAAAGTCAATAATAAAGCAAAATAATTAATACATACAGTATATTTATGAAGCAGAGTAAATATGTGAATAAGTGTTCAGAAAAGCAGAATGCAATTACAGCTTTTCAGTAATCTTCATTTTTTTAACCTGTAATAAACTTTTAAAATAACGAGTTATTCTGATTATTTAATATTGTTACTGACTTGTTGCAGATAGCATATGAAATCTTAAAAAAATACTTTATTGTAAGAAGAGAGCAATTCGAAGATATGTCCAATTCCTTAATTTCAATAAAGTGTTTTTCTTAAATAATTTTTTAGCTCTAATTGTAATGATTTTTATGAAGACAAGTAATCCTTTTATCCATGGCATTGGCTATATGAAAAAAAGTAAAATGTTTAATGCTCATATTTTTCTGTTGAACTCTTGTGTATCACAGTAAAAGTCAAACATATGAAACTTGTATAAATTAGGTTTGTTTTATGTCTTTTTGTTTTGTTTGGAAAATGAAAGTGTATATGTCTTTTTTAACTGGAGTGGTGTAATTATCAAATATTGCCAATATGCATGATTTTAAAAAATAAATATAACATTCTTGTTTAAACTAGAAATAAGCTAAATTTTTTCTCAAAAAACCCCAACCAACCAACCAAAACATACCCCTCTGTATTTTTTTTCCTCACAAATTGGTATATTTTTCCTGTATAATTTCAAAATATTTTTGGCTTTTGTATTTTTAGATATTTATCATACATGAATGATGGGTTTTATAGTAATATGACTTTAAGCATGTAATCCTTTTCTTTATATGAATTTTAGGTATGCCATTCCTCCAGAACATGGGAAACGGCTTGAAAGACTAGCTCAAGGTAATATTTTCAGTATTTCCATATGTAAGATGTTTGAAGGACAAACATCCAACATAAGTGAAAAACGTTGTCCTTGACACACCTACTGTGTTTTATTACTTAATGTTGTGTGACATTTATCTGTCTATGGTATGACTGCAAACAGGGAACACTTTCTAGTACTCCAGGGAATTCTTAAGTAACAATATACTCTATCTTTTGGGTTTTTGTTGTTTGTTTTTTTTTTCCCCTCTTAGAACTTTATTTTGTACTGGCATTTTTAGCTTGGTGAAGCTTATGAAAATGAGGCTTAGGATTTTGTTGTTCATTAGATTTTCATTGCTAGTATCCTTGTCTCTTCTGTGCCCTTGCTATTTCTTTTTATAACTACTTTTCATCAGTAACTTTTGAATCTTAACTTAGCTAAATTTGATACAAAAATAGAAATGTTAAAGACAACCATGTCTCCAGAAGTTTCATTAAAGGTAAAGGCTGGGTAGAGGATGGAAACCTGATTAGTACCTCTGTGAAGGGGGAAGCAGGCAAAATGTACTAATGCTAAATCTTCTTTGGTAGCAGCCTGCTGTCCAGTGAGCAGGCATATAAATACACTTTAGCCAAAGCATGTACTGGCTTTTGGCCTCCAGAGGTGTAGGGAACGTCAGTTGAGAAGAAGCAGAACATATTGTTGTAAGGTTGAGATCTTAGAGCTAAAAATCACTAGTCTATTGGAAAATTCTTCTCACACAGTAATTTATTTTATTTTCAATAACACTATACCTCTCTTCTTGTTTCTAGATTAAGAGTACAATATATAAACACGGGAATAATGAGGCATATTTCAAGGCCTGACAGCTCAAGTTTTATAGCATGCTATTAACCAAGTTGCACAAGGAATGCTGTTGAAAGTTGATAATTCTGAAATTATAATTCTGAAAAATAATTCTGAAAATTTTTGTACATTTTCTTTTCATAGCCATTTTATGTGTGTATAGGTACATGACTATTTTTCTGAGCTATTTTTAAAGTATTGCTGAGAACAGTAAGATGGCATGTATCACTGAGATGTGAAAATGAAGATCTGTGAACTTGCAGTCTTAAAAACACTTTTCAGGGAGACAGGTTTCAACCTGGATAATATATCTACTATTCCTAAATTTTGACATAGTTTTCAGTTGAGAAAGTTGTCACTCATTTTTTGCTTTCTAGATTCTTTTTCCAACTTGCAAAGTATAGAATTCTTCATATGCATGCCTTGAAGCTTTTGGTTTTCACTGGTAAACAGATTGTTATATGTTGTAGACCAGGCAAGTGGCACTGACTTATGACAAGATCATTTAATAGTTCATAGAATCACAAAATAGTAGGGGTTGGAAGGGACCTCTGGAGATCACCTACTCCAACCCCCGTGGCAAAGCAGGTTCATCTAGGGCAAGTTACACAGGAATATGTCCAGGCAGGTTTTGAAAGTCTCCAGAGAAGGAGACTCCACAACTTCTTTGAGAAGTTTGTTCCAGTGCTCCGTCTCCCTCACAGTGAAGAAATTTCTCCTCATGTTGAAGTGGAACTTCCTATGTGCCAGTTTGTGCCTATTGCCCCTTGTGCTACCACTGGGCACCATGGGCACCATATACTGGCCTCATCTTCCTGACACCCACACTTCAGATAGTTATAAACATTTATCAGTTCCCCTCTTAGCCTTCTCTTCTCCACCTGGAGAGTTCTGTCTAGGTTCCCGCATCCATTCTGGAGAGTGTAGAGATCACTGCCCTCTGCCAGGTGGAGACCACGGCTGAGCTCTCCTGCATGCCCTGCTTGCGCCCTGCTCATGCTTACAGCGTGTTGGCTACCTGCTTCCTCCCCACCAACTGTTACTGTCGCTTCCAGTTTTGCCACGTTTAAATTGCCCATAGTTGCCCCGGCACCGCCCTCAACCGTGTCACCCTCTCAGCCTTGCCTATGTGAGAGCTGTCAAGTCTCACCGCTTTGCGTTGGGTTTCCCTGGCTCTGGGAACCCCTTGTCTGCCTTAATCTAGCACTTAGCTACATAATTTAATGCTGCTGTTGCCACTGCTTTGCTGTCCTCCAACTGTAGAAGGCTGTCAGTTTAGTTAAGCAGGATTTCCCCTTGGTAAATCCATGCTGACTACTCCTGATAACCTTCTTTTCCTCCATGTGCTTAGAGATGACTTCCAGAATGAGCTGTTCCATCACCTTTCCAGGGATGGAGGTGAGGCTGTAATTGCCTGTAATGAATTGGCCTGTAATTGACTGAGTCCTCCTTCTTGCCCTTCTTGAAGACTGGAGTGGCACTGGCTTTTTCTCACCCAGTGCAACAGCGTAACCATTCTTAGGTCCCAAACTGCTGAAGGAGGTGTAACAGAAAGGGATCTGACTTCAGGTACAGTGGCACAGGCATATGTGCTTTTCTGCAGCTAGGAACTGGAGCCCAGTTCCTTCATCCTTACTGATTGCTATATTTAAAGAAGTTGCCCAGGCATGTCACTCAGCCTTGGTCTGTGCACATCTGCATGGAAGCTGTCTATTACTGCTATTAATTATATGTTAGTACAAGTTACAAAGGTCTGTGTGGTGAATGGGAGACTAATTTCCTTGATGAATTATGAGTATCATCAAAACAATTATTTTTATTTCGGAACAGTGTTTTGTATAATAAATAGCAAATAAAACATAGCATCAGATACTGAACAGTGAAGACAAGATTTACAACGGTTTATTCCATTATATTCAGTCAATAAAACTGGATTTCTGTAGAAAAACTGCATACCCATACAGAGATTTTGTTGTAACAGCAATTTAAGACAGATGAGTTAGTTTCACAGACAACTCTGTCTGACATACTAAGATTTTAGTATTTGACTTTAATGTCTTCTGTGATGTTTTGCTGTGAGTAGATTGTTTTCATGATATTTTTGGTCTAGCTAATAGCTGCAAACAGGATGTAGAAGATGAGAAGATGATGCTGTAGTTCTTAAAAATAAAGATGATGGATGTTATGCTTTTATTTTTAATTTTTTTTTTTTTTTTATTAGAAACTAGCATTTCTGATTGTATCCATGCTGTGGAGGTGAAGACCTCTGTGATCTACTTTGCAACTGCTGCCTGCTAAAATACAGTCTGAGTTTTACAGTAAAGTATCTTAAAAAGGTGAAAATGTAAAATAAGCTGCATGGCTGCAGTAAAATATTTTCAATTATATTTTTGCATGAGAGCAACATCTGAACAATGAAAATGTAGTTTGTTCAAAAAGGTTGGCTCTGTTGACCAGATGCTTACTGAATTAATCAAATGCTCCTAAATAATTAAAATTATAAAATAATGCATTAAACGTGACAGGTTGTTGTAAGTCAAGGCAGCAGCTGAAACATAAAATTAAAGGAAGGCTAGAATATTTTCCATTATCTTGTCTGCACATTACAATTTCCACACATGCCTTTTGTACATGAATGCTTTCATTTTTGCTTTCCATTGAAATCTTGATTGACTGTGGCACCTACAAATACTTTAACTGAAAGACATTAGACTTGCATCTAATAAAGACAACAGTTTGATTTTGCCCTTCAGCTGCTTTCTCATTTATGTTGGGTTTTTTCAATTTTATGTAGACATAAATGTAATAAAAATCTCAAGTGAGCTGTTAACTGCAATTTTAATACTCGTTGTTATGTTAATCTGTAATACTACGGTGTTAAGGGATTTTTGTTTCTCAAAATGGGTTAGAAAATAAAGAGAATAGAAGCAGAGTGGCAAATCAGGAATAATAGTTTAAAGGATTTTTCAAGATATTTTAATAGATCATAAAATTGCAGAAACTGTTTTAGAGAGGAAATGACATCTACCTGTGATGTTCAATTATGTTAAAGAAGAAACTCAAGTAAAGTTTAAAACATTGTAAGTACATAGGGGTGTTATAAAAAGCTTTGTATGGTGTATAGTATTAGTTAATTTTTTTTCATGCAGAAGCCATTGCCTGTTATGTATGAAAACGTATAAATAGTTTTTGCAATGAAAGTTGTTGTAGACCTTGCATAAGGGTCTTGAGTCTGAAAACTTGAGCAGCTGAAGAATTGAACTTTTTCTCAATTGATGAGTTAAGTTAGGAAAGTCACATCTAAGAGATAATAAACTTAAGCCTGTAACATATCCAGTTGGGCATAACAACACTCATATTTCACAGCATTCGCTTCTTTTGTGGCTTTTGTACCTTGTGCTTTATATAGCATACACATTGCCACTGCTTCTTTGTGAGGATTTTTGTTGTGCAAACTCATCTTCCTAATATCTTTTATACACAATAGAGAAAGCTAAATTAGCTCAAATAACTGCAGATTAATTTAAACTATATGAAGTTTTTATTTATACCTACCACAGTAAAATCTAAAAATAAAATGACTAGAACACTCAGTCCTCCTTTAATCTCTGCCTGTGTACCGAGACTACTGACCAGTGAAGGATGATTAATTATTTCATGTGTTCTAAGTCCTTTAAACAAAGATCTATGTAAGTAAAAAATTACCATAGCTTTGAGTTTAATTGGATTAATTTAGACTACTTTTAATGGCATTAAAGTTAAATTGCATTAAAGATACATGGAATTTAGAGTGTTGTCTTTCTTATGTTGTTTATCTGAGTAGTAGTTGTGATGTGGTCGTCTGATATGAGCTATGTGTAATGTGTAGGAAGGATACTCTCAGAATAAGAAACAAAACAAAACAAAACAGAGCCCTCCAAATAGCCATACTCACTATCCCTCAATACTTTATAGAGTCGAACTTATTTTGAAAGGTGCTTCATCCCTGAACCATGTCATATACACTTTAAAGACTCTCAGTGCAGCAATGTCCTATGTGTGGGAATCCTGTCTTCCTCAGTGTCCTGGTTTGGCCAGGACAGGGTTAATTTTAGTGGAGCCAGGTTATTCTACACCATGCTGACGTCATGCCCCGGGGCCAGTTCCGGTGGGGGGGCAGTTTGTGTTTTGCTGTTTCTTAGTGAGCTTGCTCTGTCACTGTTCTCTTTTTGTACTGCTCCTTTCTCATTGTTACTGTTGTCTTTTGTTAACTGCAAGTGCTTATTACATGTTATTTTCTTTTATATATATATATATATATATATATATATTAAACCTTCCTTACCTCAACTCAAAAAGGCACTTTTAAACCTTTTTTTTCTTTCTCTGTCCACGACCCGCGGCAGAGGGGAGGGGGCGGGGAGCGGCGCAGCCACGTGGCTCTGGCCGTGCTGTAGCTGCAGCTTTTACTAAACCAACACACTCAGACACAGCTAGGAATCTGTGTAGTGCCCACTGCTCTCAGCTTCCCCCAAAGATGAGAAGGCTTTGACTTGTATCTAGAGTTTGGAAGTGTCATTGTCTACTGAGTGTGAATAGCATTGACAAAATGTGTGTCTTCACCAGCCCAGTGATAAAGAGTGTAACTCAAGAAATAGTTTTATTTTGTTAGTACAAATAGCTGGTTACCTTTTGTAAGGTTATCTTATTTTGGGCTATGTTATCTGTCAGAATATATAGCTAGTGTCTTCTGAGAGCATGCTTTTTGTTGTTAACACAGTCTGAAGCTGAACTGAACTGGGTAAGATTTTTAGAAAGCCTGAGTGTGACTTTTGGTTTGGTGGATAAATGTACTTTACCTGCATTTTATGTCTTCACACCCAAAACCTTTGGGCTTCCAAGTGTTGAATCGCATACTTTGTAGGCTGTTCTAATTCTGCTCTAGGTCTTGAGAATGTCCATGTTTCTTCAAATCATGGACTGGAGAATTTACAACTTGATGGATTTTTTTCTCATGGATGTAAATCAATGAGCAACCTAATTTTGTTTTACGCTGATCTTTGATAATCGGTTGTCAGTCCCTATGAAGTAATTGTTTTGAATTGTGATTTTGTGTTCTGTGTAATAATTTCCAAGAAGTAGGGTACAGGTGGCTAAATGTAAGTAATGAGAAGAGGTGTGGAAGAAGTCTGCCATGTGTCAAGAGGTCATCCAGGAAACTGGAGTTGCATGTGACTTCTCACAAAATATCTGCTTTTGTAGAACTGATTTAGAGTTAATGTATTAGTGTTAATGGATTGAATGAAGATATCATCTGTCTCATAAAAGCATTAATATATTGCAGGGCTTGGACTGTAGTTACATTTTAGATAGACTGCAGTATTTTTTCTTTTGAATGTGGGATTTCTCTAAATATACAGGTCATTAACTAATATGTAGGTATTAACTGTTAATCCTGTAAATTGGTAATTTAAAGATCAGATTGGTATTTGAGACTAGCTCTCGTATGTTGCAGGCATGTCTTGAACTGGTCTGCCTTTAATATGTTCGTAAGGGTCTTGTGATGTTACTAATGCAAGGCTCTCTGTTCATTGTGCTATTAGGTACTTTTTATATCTGCTACGCAATTCTCCCACAGGGATGTTCTTTCCTGAAGGAAAAGCTTGCATGACCTTACTTGTAGTCTGAGCAGAGCAAAAGATCTGATAAACAGAGTCTTGTAATGAGGAAATACTACCTTCCTTTCTTCCCTTGTTCACTGAATGGGAGTGCTTTTGAGAAAATGAGGTGAATGAGACTGGAAAATAGAAGTGTGTCTAAGTGTAGACTTTGACAGAGTCAAAAGATTTTTTTTTTTTTTTCTTTTAGTAGGGATACAGATTGTGTAGGCTTCACTTCGATTTTACTGTGAGGGCTCTCTAACCATAGCCAATGTTCTCCTGTAAATTTCTCTTAATGGATTTTGAGCAGGTTGTGTTTTGCTGTTCTATGTAGTTTGCACCTTTCTTAGAATTCAGCAACAAGCATCCTTTCTGGTTGAAGTTGTCACAGCTATTTGTGATCTCTTGGAGATGTAGTGATACAACTTAAGTTTTGGACATTTGACCATCGTTTGCTTTTTATCATCATGTAATGACCTAATTAAGCATGTTGCAATAGCAGAATTTGGTATAAAATTTGTTTTCTCAGGGGAAAAAACTCAGTCAAACTCTCCCTGCTTTTAGAAATAAAGGATTTTTCTAGTTTTCATACCACTTATTTCCTCAGTCTCAAGTATCACTTTCAATCACTTTTTTTCGTAGTGCATTGCAGTATAATTCTAATACTATGCTGCTCAGGACTGAGATTTCTTGAAGCTCATAAGCTGTAGATTCCAAGTTATGATTGTTGCTATTATGTTATAGGCATTAATTGTGCCAAAATAGTTGAAATTTATTTGCTGGAGCCCAGTAATTGTGGGCTAGTTTCTTTTAACTGTCTTTTTGTCAGTGAAGCCAACCGTATATGAAAAAAACTTGTATCTACCAAGTACTACTTTTTGAAACTTACATTACTTGCAATTATAAAAGAATTCTGGGCCTGTTTATGAGAAGAAAAAAGAAAGAATGATAAATGTGAATAAAATTTGATCACAGGGCATCTTAGATTTTGCCTTTTCCTCCTGTATGTTTTGACAAGGGGCTGTGATAGAACTCTGTAACTACCAGCAGGAACTTACTGTTAGAGTCTAAGACAGGAAGCCAGCACTTCCTTTTTCAACTTCTTGTTTGCTCCATAATTTTCTTATAGAACTGTTAGAGATAGAGACCTTCCTTATATCTCATTTACGTTTTCTGAAAATGAAGACATTTTAAAAACAATTACTTTTTTGATAACTGTTTTTTTAGCAGTAGCCTGGCAATCTTAGTGAAATCTCTGAAATCCCTTGCAAGTGAATGACACAATACAGGAAACTGTTGATGTTAAGGAGTCTTGATAACATTGAAAAATATGTGTTACAGAAGGAAGCAAAATAAATAAGTAATATTGAACTTCACAGAAAAGGATTCCTTTCAAATGTTATGTCTTTGATACAGTAACATTACATATTATCCAGGACTGCTAAATGTGTGGATTGCAATTACTCATAGTATGTGCCATGGTGATTCTTGATAATGGTCTGGTACAAATACTGAAAGGCTAAACTAGCAACGTTCTGGAAACTTTCCTCCTCTTTCTCCTTCTCACCTTCTCTCATTTTCCTTTCCACATAGTAGTTGCTTATTGTAGTGTAGTTAGGTTGAAAAGAAAAGAACCTGAAGTTTTTATTTTAGGGAAGGAGAGATTGGGTAGCTCATGTGAACCGTAGCTGAGGTGCTGTTCACATCCTGGTTAGAGGGTCAGATACCAGAGTTTAATAACAGTGAAACTTAATCTTTAATTTTTCACTCTTTCTCTCATTCATTTATCTCCATGTTCTCATAAACTAGATTATATAATTATTTAATGAACTAAGCACAGTTTGTGGAGTGATACAAGTTGAAACATGGAAAACAATCTTTGTTCATTGAAATCAAGAAAAGCTGTAAAGAAGCAAAAAACCTTATCTGTTTTCAGTTGTACCAGATATCTCTGTGAAAGTAGCTATACTTTCTAGCCTTTTCTAGATAGAAAGTTTTGTTTGTTTACTGTGTAGATGGTCTAGAAGTGCTAGGCGGACCTAGTTCTTGTGGAATCCTTCTAATTTATGTACTACATTTGATTTGCACATGTGCAGGGTTTGCAGAACAAATGTTAACATAGAACAAAAAAAAGCCAACAAAAAATATTTCTGTAGAGGGTGAGAAAATATGCCTAAATTTACAGGTCCACATTTATTTTCAATTATTTCACTTCTTCAACAAACAAACCAACCTCAAACCCCTGCAAGTCCTCCCTCAGAAAATCACTTGAAAAATATACAAGGTGATGTTTATTCAAATCTCTCAGAAACTAGCAAGGTGGGACAAAACATTCTAAACCAAGTTTAAACAGTATTAAGTATTGTAAAGTACTACAAAAAGTTACTACTTGTTTAAATTAAAAGATACCAAATTTTTCTTATCTTGCTCTGTTAGGTTTTTTCCCAAGCAGCTCTCAAGGATGTGATGCTTTTCTTCGCCACAAGATGACTCTGATATCTCCATCAATACTGAAAAATTATGGAATTCCTTTTGACAAGGTACATTACTGTTTCTCTTTAATCTGGGCATTCATGCATTGAATTAGTCTGTGCTTACTGTAAGGATTGTTCATAGTAAAGGTGAGGCAAATTTTTTTTTTTTTTTAGGGTACAAACTCCTTGAAAAGATGAAAACAAATGCATGTGATATTAGGACTTTTACATGGTTTAGCTTGGAATTTTCTAGCAGAAAACACTTGTAGCCATCATAATCCTTCTTTCCTCACCTTTTGCTGCTGAGCACAACATCATATGGTCTGGGATATCCCTTTGGTCAGTTGGGGTCAGTTGTCCCCTCCCAGCTTCTTGTGCACCTCCAGCCTACTTCATGTCAGGGTAATGTAAGAAGCAGAAGACAGAAGACTCCTTGCTGCTGTGTAACTAAAACATTCCTGTCTTATCAACTGTGTTTGCAGCCTTGGTAGGATAAAGCCACTGATTTGTTTTATGCCTTTTGGAATATGACTTCACTTTTCATGCTTAAATCAACCTGTGTATAAAATTGAAGAAATGTAGGTGTTTAGAATGATACTGCCTGCCTTGGAAAGCAAGCTTTTTTGAATAAATTACTCATCTAAAAGGTAGTTTGTTTTCTGAATGATATATTATCATATGGAAATGTAGTTTCTGAGTTCAGTTTTTGTAATATATATAGGTAAATTCTGATTCGCTTCATAGCCTTGTGCTTTATCATGAAGTGTCAGATGAAACCTTCCAGACTGTAAGGTTTTATAACTAGGTTTATAGATTTGGATTTACAGAACATTACTCTGAACAGTATAATTTTCAGTGGTTGGTGTTTAAAGTAGCATATTGCAGAATGCCAGCATATTTGTTTTCAGTACCACACACTTGAGGTGGGTGAGGGAGTTGATGTTCTTATTTCAGTGTCTTGATTATTCATGTATTCCAATATTTTTTTTTTTAAAGTGCTAGAAATAGTTAAATATATAAGTTTTTTTTCTGTCACCTAGTCTTGGGAGGAAGCAGACTGTACCCAAGTGTAATTGTAATTAATGGGATTCAGCAAGAAAGTGAATAGAGAGAACCAGGCTGTGATGTCTCATGGCTCAAAGTGATAGAAGTGGCAATGTGCTGAATGCTGATAAGTCAGCCTCCGCCTACCAGGTGGCAGCTGAACTGCTGCTTGTTGCAATAGAACACCTGCTAAACTGTCAGCAGTGGGAGGGTGTATTGAGATAAATTTCGGAATTGTTAGCATTGAGAATAATCTTTCTTAAACATTCCCACAGTGATTGTTGGAGTGCTATAGTAGCAATTACAATATGTGCACCTCTGTGCATTTGCATGTATATGCTAATATATGAATGCAAAAAAATTAACCTCGCAAAGTGCATATGCAAAATGTAAGATCCAATTTTATTTTTTAACTTTGTTAGCTAAGTATATTTTTCTTGTTTTCTTCTTTTCTTCATTCCCTAATACAATCAGAAATGCCCATCTTGAAAGTTCTAACCTTATGTATTCTTGCAGAGAGCAAAAAAGAGCACAAAAAGAATTTTGAAGGAAAAGAAAGGGGCGATTCTAAAAGCAGAAACTGAACTCAAGCCGGCTGTGCTAGCAAAATGCTGTGATTTAAGACATGATGTATTAATAAGAAAAATTTTTGAAGTTGTGAGTTTTAATTTTGATGATCATTTAAAATCTCACTCTCCCTTTTTGCAGTTTCAGATCACAATTGTATTTCCACAAAAAAGAGTCATGTTTGTCTTTGCAGTTTTTCTTACTGTATTGCTTATGCAAAGCCTTGGCACACAATGAAAACAGCCTATTTAATCTCTAGGAAGTCTCTTATATAATCAGCAAATGCATCTTGTTGAACAGTCATCAGTCATTGCTCAGATTATTTGCTTCGTTTAAATGGATGTGTTTGCTTTTTAGCGAGCCTGATGTCTGATGTGTGTTTCATGTGAAAAGGCATATCAGAGTATGGGGAATCTCTTTCAACTCTTTAATTTTGAATCTTCTAGTTTATTGATTAACTCTTATCAGTTCAGAAGACAGTGTGCCATTTTAATCTCTGACTAGCCTGGCTTAATACAGTCTTCGGTGGTTCGACTTTAAGAGATTAAAACTATCTGTGGGTGGAAAGAATATTAGTGACTGCTAAGATATGCTGTCTGTCCTTTTCTCCATATCCAGAGGAGAGCAGCGGTCCATCCAAGCATAGGAAGATGAGATTTCTCTCTTAAATGAGAGTGTCCTGACCAGTAGTTTGTTTACCTTAACCCACTTTTAATAGTTTGCTCTAGAAGCCTTTTGTATCTGATGTCTCTTTATAACTGCTGGGACTACACAAAATACAATTACTGTGGCAGTGGTTTTTTTTAGGCTTTTTAATTATTTTTTTTTCTGCTTGCTACAATTTCTTGTTGAGTCACTGGCCACAGCACACTTTTATTTTGGTTGATTTTCACTGTGCTTATAAAGAACAGAGCAGTCTTTTGGAACTACCCTTGCTGATTGTCTAAAGAAATGTCAGAGCTTAACTGTAGCCAAGCTTTTCCTCTTTGAGAACCTCCTTCCAGGCCCTTGTTAATGGCTTTTCATTGAGACATTCTGCATAGCATTTCCAATGCAAGAATCCCTTTGGTGTTTGTAGCTGTTGTCACAGAGAGTGATCTACTTCACTTGTGAGAGATAAGGATCAGTATACTTCATGGATCTAAACCAGTGAGTTAAAGTTCTGTGGTAAATGGGACAGTGGTTTAACAAGATTTGATGGCAAGTTACACTGTGATTATTTACTGCATAGAGGACACGGTCAGATGAAACTGTCACGAGGTTCAGAAACTCTGTTCTAAACTCCTTCTCAGAGAGGAGTTTAGGTGCAGCTGGTTCCAGACTTAGCCCCAGATGTCTAAAGGATTATATGTGCACAATCATTTATATTATTTCTCTAAGATTATCTATGTAGTTTCAGCATACTTATTTCCAATCCACTTAGTGAGAATCTGTTATGGCAAGGACTCCCTCAGCCTCGAGGTGTAACCTTGAGAGGCAGAATGGAAGATCTCTGCTTAAGGGGAGATCCTGGCATGCAGCCCACTTGCTATGCAAGATGATTGACTTAGAGCCATATTGGTATACCAGTGGGACATCTGTGTCACTTTGCAAGAGAGTGTTTGGCTACTGTTTTGCCATCTGTCTTCCAAAAGTCCAACTTAAGTTGGATGCAGCCATCATGATCTGGTTATGGTTGTGGTTATGACTTAAGCAGGGGGTACGGTTAGCATACCACCGCAGCTGTAAGGCTGAAGAATATGTGCAGGGCAAGTGCCACTAACTCATCTTCCTCCTTTCCTATTGAAAATGGCTAAAAATACTGCCTGAGGGCATCCTGTACTTCCAGGTTTTCTGTCCAGTGAACCTCTACTCCAAGATCAGCTTTTTAGGACATACTTTCTGAATTTGGAAAGTAATATATGTATCTACGTGTTTTATAATAAACAGCATTTTCTCAAGTATACTATTTCTGCTTTCATTAAATTGCAACTGTGTTCAAAGTGAAAAAAATTCTTTCTAGGTAATTTCAAAGGCAAATTTAATTTTCACTGCTTCAGGAGCAGAAATGGTTCACTTTCAGGTTGTTTTTTTTTTTTGTCTGTGTATGCTGTAGGTTACACAAGAGGCAGGAGAGTTTATGATAACTTTCCCATATGGATACCATGCAGGATTTAACCATGGTTTTAACTGTGCAGAGTCAACAAACTTTGCCACCGTCCGATGGATTGATTATGGAAAAGCAGCAAAGTTGGTAAGTCATATTGCAGAAAATTTATGTGTAAGGAAGTATTTCCTGTGGTTATTTCTTTGTGAGCATCTGTTGAAGCTGTTGAGAAAGGCAGAACTATTAGATCAGGTAGTACATTGAAATTTTACTAACAATTGCTCTTTTTATAGTGGGTATTATACCTCTGGCAATGTGTATTCTCTCAGCAGTAAATTTTATTTGCAATTTGATATATATATTTTTCTTCAAAATTAATTCTATTTATGGATATTTTTAAGTTGAAGTGACATATACTGAGGTTAGTATATATGAAGACAACTAACTTCACCTTTTAAATGTCCTCTAAGCTCTACTGTTTGTGAAAGCACTTTATTTAAATTAGGTATTTTGATACATGGAAAGAAACATAAATAATAAACTTTAAACAAAGTTAAAAGAAAAAACTTCAGCTTTTCTCATTTTTAATGTCATCAGATATCTTGTAGAAGATAATAAAGTGACAACTCAGAGTAGATGTTTTCAGGTTTTAAAATGACATGTTTACTGAAGATAATTCAGACTGAAATTTTGTATTGTGGCATACGTTTTTACTTCTTTTCATGTACAGCATGTGAGTAAATACACAAAATAAAGAAAGTGTAGAATTTGTTCAGCAGAATTTTATTACAGTTTTTCAGTATTCTGTGATTTTTCTCAGAATCATGGCTTATATAAGCTTTGGTTAGCATACTTCATAGAGGCATTTTCTGCATTGCCTTGTTTATTATTGTTTATTATTGAGAAAACCCTTTTCAACAGTGATTCACAATATATTAGATAATAAGATGACGTGGAATAAAGGGCAAAATCAGATGTGCAGGTTTAACAATTGAGTAATAACGGTGAACTCATTAAACACTCAGAATTGGAAGGACATTATGAGAAAGTTCTCAAATAGTCGAAATTTATTATTCTAGGCACTACTGATTATAATTGTTAATGAGATTGAGTATGTTTCAGAGGGGGAAAGTTTGCAATTTTTTTTATCCATGTGCACTGTATGCATGCACTAACAGTAGTGAAAGGTGAAAACATCAATGTGCACCTAACATGTTCAGGTTAGTCTTTACCTTTAATGGGAAAGTTGTTTTTAATAGCCAACAGATAAGGTGTTAACTGTAAAGTTACTTATATCTGTGTATTTATAGTTTGGAATTTCTATAGATAGTACAATGAAACAAAATTTAGAAGAATATGGGCATGGACACATATGAGTTAATTGTGACAGGTGTACTATGCTGGGTTTTAAAAGATATGAGTATGCTGCAGCTCTAAAATTGATTCAGCTGAAGTTGAAGAATGGCAAACTTTATCTCTGAATGTAGTAAAGCTGAGGTAGTGGTACCTGCAACTACATCTCCTTCAGTATAGAGGCTTCATATTTCTTATGATTTAAAAATCGGTCTACCATTTGATCTTCAACTGCCCCAGTACAAACTATTAAATGTTTTATGCCTCCAGCATGCCTCTCAGTTCAATAACTGTATTGTTCCATTAACTTAATCTCACATTTAAATTCAGCCGAGTTAGAAGACAGTTTTTTAAGGCTAATAAAATTTTATTTGTTTACACCACCCCAGAAGTGCTTCTGAATTTTTAGCTAGGAAGTCTTGGCATATACACTCTAAATACTGTTTTATTTAGTAAAAATTCTCTAACATATGGATAAAACTTTAATCTTAGGGCACTGAATTCTGTTCTCAGTGGTTATTGCACATAGATACAGTATTGTGCATGTATATTATAAGAAATTAAAGTAGTTCTGTGGTGTTTGCAGTTGAATTTAAATGTCTGAAAGTTTCAAAGTGGCAGCGAAAGCAGTGATGACTAGTCTTCCTCTGTAGACAAATCTATACCATTTTGACCATTGTCAAAGGTTAACTCCAGTTTCCTTGGCAAATGGTCAGAGTGCTTAATGTTACTTGTTTATCTTTTTATTTCTTATTAACACAAGAACGAGAATTAAAGTTTATCTTTCTTATCTTTTTAAATGGAAAATAACATGCTAGGAAATGCTAATAGTATGATTTAAAAATATTTTTCAATGGAAATGTGTAAGAAGAGAAGAACTAATGGAATGGTAGTAAAATAATTCTTCATAATACTTATATTTGTTATGGAGTTATTGCAAAGTTACACAAGTTACGAAGTTACTGCGAATTGGGTACTCTATTTCTTGATTATGGTGTTTCTCCAGAAAGAAACATGAGGATAGCTATAACTGGTTTTATGACAACCTCAGGAAACTTCCTTAAAGTATTAATCAAAAAGGTAAGAAATTTGTGTGCCCAAAGAATATGTATAATATAGTGTTTTATTTGCAGCTCTGGTAATTTCATTAAAAGAACCCAAACCCACAAACAACACACAACCTTGCATTCTTGTTTGCCATTCTTCAGAGTACTGATGCTGAGTTTGACTAACTTTTTCTTTTTTTATGTGGTATGTACTAGAATTGTAGTAATAATAATAAAAAGGTTGGATTCCCTATTTCATCTGTATTTTACTGCAGAAATTTCCTACATCAGCAAAATGCAGCAACATCTAGGTCAGTTCATTGATGTATCCTTAGAGAATATTATATACTGATAACAGATTATTTGTCTTCCTACAGGAAAACTTTTATTTTTGCAGAACAGTTTCTAATTACAGCTGGTTTTCTATTTTAGAAAAAGAAAAAAAATCCTGAAATACAGTCAATATTCATTCCTCATTAATTTTGGAAAAAAAAATCAGGCAAAGATTTCCATTACAGTTGTGGTAAATATTTAGAGTGTGTGACAGTACTGCTTTCGTGCATGAAATGAGATGGTGTTAAAGATTCTGTGAAATCAATTGCAAATGTTAAATCAGAGAGCATTTAGACCCTCAGCAGCGACTATGGATGCAAATTCCAAAATTATTTTCTGTCTTTAAAAATGCTAACCTTGTGTTCTTGGTTTCACTGTGTATACCCTAGCTACCTGTAGTAGGGAACAGGGACGTATCCTCTAGCTTGTTTTTTAGAGTTTGGGTAAGACTTCCATTCAGGAGATGATATATGAAAAGTAATACCAAGTGTCACTTCCGGTTTGCTACAACTCAGCTGCTACTTAGAGCTATATTCTCGCTTAAGACAGAATTAAGTTGGACAGAATTAAGCAGAAGTAAAAAGCAGATTGAAAAGCAAAAAACTGAACACAAAATGAAGGAATAACAGATGCACTGATAGTCCCCCAACTCCAGGGGAGAAACAGTGTAGTGCTTGCTGTTTTTTTCCACTGGCAATATCACACAGGAAGAGAAATAGAAGATACTGCTGAAAGGAACAAGCCAGTCATACTCTTCTGAAGACTGCTGACAAATGGGTTTTGTGCAGAGGGATGTTGGTGATGCTGATATATGGTAACGGCAGGACTTAGAGAAGCAAAGATCAGAAGTGCTCAACTCATAGTTAATTCAGTTGTGATAGTTATGTTCTGTGAGGATGAGAGACACTCTAAGCTTTAGATATTCTTAATCATCATCATCATCTTATAACTTTCATTTGTTGAACGCTTTTTTTTTTAAATGGTACAAAATAAGGACAGATAGGCTATTTCTTCAGGCTTCTGTGAATTTGTCATTTTCATAATGGAGCTACATTCATATGAATAGATTGGAAAAGTGTAGCTTCATGAAGTGCATTTTGAGTTTCCTTACTCCAGTGCATTTTGTTACTGTTGGAAAAACAGAGAAGCCAGCAAACATTAGCTTGTATGTTTCCTAGACGTCTACTTTGGTTTGTGCTGAGTAGATAACCTCTGTGCTAAACAAGGGATGATACTCAGTTGTTAGAATTGGTGAACAGAAATATTTACACATAATTCTTTTATGTGTATTAAAAGAAAAAATCCTTGTGAAGCAAGTGGATAAATGACGCTTCTGTAGCCTGAGAAAAGATCTTGTATTCCTAATGTTTATTAGCTGCAGGATGGGACATCCTCTGTCCTTGCTCCCAAATCTGTGGATAACCTACGTTTATTAATGTTATATTTTTGCCTGGTGTAATTGTTTTTTTCTGTAAATACTGATGTTGCTCTCATACAATGGTTACAGTGCATGACCTCTCACTTACAGGTGCCAAAACTGGGGTTCTTTATCCTGTTTTTCACCTGTCCAAATTTTGGCTCTGTTGGGTAGGATCAATGAACTTTATGCACTGTAATTTTATACTGAGAGCTGGAAACAGATCAATATTTTGAATAAGATCCTGTGCTTTTGTGTATAGGCAATTGATTTTTTCTTTCTTGGAATTCCTTTTTTCCCTTGCTGCTGCTTTCTAAATGTTTGAAAAACTTAGATATTGGCAAATCCATTCCTAGTTACAGGGAATCCACCTAAAAAGCACATCCTTTGACCTTGTGTAGAGCTTTTGGACTGCATGGTCCTACCAAAGCTTAGTAGGAGAAGGTATTTCACAGAACAGAGAACTGGTTTGAGATGGGGGTCCTCTTTAGGAAGTGTGCAGGAGATTGTTGATGTGAGTAGGTTCAGTCAGGGCTCTCAAATTTTTCTTCATGCAGTGGTGATTTTTTTTAGCTTTTTTTTTTCCTTCTATTTTGATCTTGTTAGTGTTTACATCCTCACATTGCCCTGGCTGATGCTTTTCCAAATCCCCATGTCAGGGCCTCTTACAACTCTCTACAACCCCTTACCCAGATTGATACTCGTACTTTCAAAAGCTCTCAGAGAAAGCACTGGCATTTCCAACTACTACTTTCAGTTGCTCACTGTGTCTGTTTTGTGGCACCACTTGGTTCCTTTCACTCAATATAAATGTATGTAAATTTTACTGCCTTCTATCAGGAATAGAGTCACACTGGGTGATTTTGCTAGTCATTATAATGATTCTTTTGTATTGCAGCTCCTTTTAAAACGTGATTTGTTTTCAGATGTTGCTGCTGGAAAGCTTTTTGTTGTTTAGCTGATATGTAGAACCTGAGGAGACAAGTCTACCAACCTTTTCTGCTTGAAACTCAGGCTACTTAAGTGTTATTGTTCTCTTTCATAAAATTAAGTCAGTAATTACTCATGCATTCTTCAATGGTAGCAGCTAAGCAACCTGTTTTCTGTGGATAGGTTAGATCAAAGTGCTGGCCTGCAGGTTGTATTTTTCCCTTTGGTGGGATGAAGTGCAGTTGTTTTGATGTTAGGTTTGATGGATTTGTTTGCCACTGCATTCATTAGCTTCACATCAAAAAACTGACAGGCTGTTAAATGAAACTTTGGCTTAGATTTTCAGCTTGACTGTTTTGAGACCTTTGTGAAGATATTTTGGTTTTTTGTGCTGCAGCAGCCTCAAGCAGTTATGACTGTTTCAAAGGGAAGAAAAGTTACTTGGTATCCTGATTTGTTTGAGTAAATGACAGTAATTGTCTTGAGGATAACCATGTCCAGCTTGTACTATCTAAACAATACACTTATTGTGAAATACTTCTTAAGAGACAATATGTATGACTTAATTTTATCAGAGAAGGAATTATACTTACCACACAAAGGCACTTTTCAACTGCTCATAATTTATTGAGGTAATATTTTTTCAATGAGGGCTATGTTTAGGTTGCTTTTGTACAATAAAATATTAGTTGTCTGTTTAAAAACAAAAATTCTATTCAGTTGTATTATTTTAGTTTTTAATGTAGCCAAATGATTTAAAGATTTAGGCTTTAAAAGTGTTTTGCTACTCCTGCAGCAGTGTTTTAGTTCAGTATGTCAGAAATAGCTATGTGCATAAGCTCACGAGTGATTCTTCTATCAGCTTATTTTATTAGTTTGAGTTAGGTACTGCTGTTGAGGAAACTTTTTCTTTTAAACACTGCATGTTGATACATTTGATACCAGTCTGCAACGATGTAAGCATCATTAAAGATGTACAAATTGATGTTTTTACTTGCTGAAAATCATAATTAGCCACCTTATATCATTGGAATGACTGCTGATGAAATCTTACAAAGATTCAGGAACCAGACATGCTTTCCATTTCTGATTGTGAAATGGAGCAAATCCTGTTCATTCTGCAGTTTGACATTTGTATGACAATTGACATACAATTATGGTACTTCATAATTGTAGTGC
Source organism: Eurystomus glaucurus suahelicus (assembly GCA_032159205.1). Lineage (NCBI taxonomy): Eukaryota > Metazoa > Chordata > Aves > Coraciiformes > Coraciidae > Eurystomus > Eurystomus glaucurus. Next base: position 5,489 of record JAVFHW010071886.1, on the reverse strand, counting down.
CACTCGCAGCTTTATAGTTGTCATGGAATGTTCTCTTAGATTTTTTCTTTATGTTTATTTCTTTTATCTTGATCTGTTCCTTATCTTTTGTTTTTGCACATCTTACTGCCATCATCTACTGCCCCTGTTTGGTTCTTAGATCACAATCTCAGCATTTCCTGAGAACAGCGGCTATTAAAATTTCCTACTCTAAAATCTGTTGCTGTAATGGGGAGACTGTCTGTCTCCCAGTGGGCAGTAACTTGCACATTTCTAGATTTCTAGTACTGTGACATCTTGAATTTAGAATTGTAATGTTTTTAGGAGTAGAAAGGAATAGCGATGATGGCAGTATTTTTACCTGTGAATGTAGAAGAGAATTATGTTGTACTGCTTTTTGTACCTTCCCATTTTGGTAGAGCAATTAGTTGTAAGTTCATAATCTGAAACTTGATATGATTGTGTTTTTATGTTTTCGTGGTCTGTGCTATGCTATATGCAAGTACTGTTATTATCTATGAGTAGTGTATTCTGAGGTTCTGAATTTCAATGTAGATTCTCTTGAATCTTTTTCACCCATGTCTAGCCTAACCTTTTTTTGTGTGATGCTACAGTACATGAGCCTAAGGTTACGCATGCATATTTCTGTCACAGGGCTCTCTTGCAAGCTGTAGAGTTTTAGTAAATAAAACTGGATAATTGATAAAATTGATAAAAATCAATCCAACATTGCTATCAGATTTTATTTTAAACGCAGTTTTGAATAAGTAAGAAGAAGAGAATTCCATAAAATAAGATTTTAAATGCTGGAGTACATTCTGGTTACTGTGAGTGAGTAGAAATGATGGAATCAAATTTTCCTTTGATTTTTCTTTCTTCTAAGTGATATTGTGGAAGCTGCATTTACCAAACTAATAAACAGACGAAGTTGGCGTACTTAGAGGATGTTTAGAAAATTTTGTTTTTCATAGAAAAATTCAATAATTTACAGTAATCTTGCCTTTTCAGAATATCATTTATATGAAATTTTGGTTAATTCAGTACAGTTTGTCTCTCCTTACTTTTCATCAGAATGCAGATTATAATTATCCTTCATTTACTGAGGGAAACTGTTGTCACTAGGTACCATTCTGTCCATATATTAATGTCACAGCCTATAAAGAGAGATCACTTTCATTCCAGGTTATTTAAGAAATAATAATTTGAAAGAGGAAATTATTTTCATAACTCTGAGGTTGCCAAATAGACCCTCTGGGCTTGAATCAGCTGTTAAAATACAGGTATCTGGCACCATTTCAGATAGCCTAAGATATTTTGCCATGCTCTATGTAGCCACAATAGTACCAATCTCCATAAATCCAGTGTAATAGAACTGGGGCACATGTCGCAGATACCAGAAAGTGGCTCAGGTGTCAGCGCATGCCCAGGCAATTGAAATGACACATCTGTCATTGTATTCTCTTATTTATACCCTTTGCATAAGTAAAGTTCATCCTAAAAATTAACTGCATTCTCCTAGTCTAAAAGGATTCAATTTTCTAACCTTGCTAGAATAATTTTGCATTTTGACACTGGGAGGTGACCTAGCCTGATAAGCAAAAAGACTACTTAAGTGTTGGGGTTCAGTTCCATTAAACAAGTGCCCCCAATGTTTTTTCTCATAAACTAAGCCCACACCCAACTAAATACTGTTATTACTGTTATTATTTGATGATGATAATGACATGATGCCACTATTTTTACTCTGACTTTGAACCATCAGAGAGTTCATGTCTTCATAGATGTGGCAGGTAATGCTAGTGCTAGGTACACTGATAAGTAATGTCCTCCAGGTGGACTAGTGCTAGAATAGGGAGATATGCTTCTGTTTCATGGATTTGATAGAAAACTGCTGCCACTGCAAGGAAGTCTGTCCACAGGATACTTGCAACCATTCTGCTGATGTTCTTCCATGCAGTTTCTGTGGGTCTCTACTATTGTTTTGAACTAAAATGGTTCTGGGTTTTTTTTGTGTTTGGTTTTTTGTTGTTGTTGTTGGATTTTCTTTTGTTTGTTTTGTTTGTGTTTTTGTTTTTCTTCTTCTCTTCTATATGTAGAGATAAAGATTTTTATGAGGATGATTTTCACTCAGTTAACCTATGTATCTTCTACTGGGACCTTCTACAGGCTTCACTTCTACTGGCAATGAATCACTCCTGCTGTTGGTGGTAGCCTCACAGGTTTGGCTCAGACCAAACACACTATAGAGATAAGCACGTACTTGCAATTTTCTCTCTTTTTTTCTCTGAGAACCCGTGGAATATTATGTAAAAATGAAGAAAGGTTGAATAGCAGTATCATAGATTTGAAACACACATGGCATATTTACTTCCTTCATCTGAAAGAAAATGCTGTAAGTATAAATACACAATTCAAAATCCATTAATTAGTCTGAGCAGTAGAGAAGACTTTATGAATGAAAAAGAATCCTGAGGTAACTACACCAGGGCAAGTAAAGTGTAGGTGTTACTTTTAGCACAAATGAGTGTATGTAGCCTAGCAGATACATGAAACAGGAGCTGAACATGGGACGATGCCACAACTGCAGGTTTAGCATCCCCACTGTGCTTGCTACTTGAGTGATTACGACTTGTTTATACACTACTAGTTAAAACGTCTAAATGTTTAAAATTCTTGAAAAGGATCTTAAATGAACTGTATAACTTGTACTGGTTTGATTTTAGATAAAACCCACAATAGAACATATTACTGTGCTTTACAAAAAGAAGGTTATTGAAATATATCTTGAAATAATTTCCTGAAATGTTTTATAGCAAAAAATGGTGAATTAAGACCTCAGTGCTAGTGTGGTTGTATTTAGTTTTTAAGGTTAGTCTTTCTGCCTGTCGCATTAAGCACTTTCAAGTTGTTGGGACAAAAGGTAGACTCAGTCACCCCGAAGGTGTTGTCTTTCTCCAAGGTTATGTATAACTATGTATTAGTTACAATATTAACACCAAAGAAAAAGATGTAGTAATGTTTTAGATAATCTGCATTTCTGTATGTTTCATTATAAGGTATTGCATACATTCTTAGAGTGAAATAAGTTACCGCATTCTTTTGTAAGTTTATAACCAATACAACTAAATAACTTAAGTTTCTCTATTTGTTCTCTGTATATATATAGTCTCATATATTCAGCAGCCTCATCAGATCAATTAGTAACAAAATCACCTGATCTTACCTTTACCATGTGATATCCAATGTGCTTGTTTATCTATATATAAAAAGATGGATTGCTCTAGGGAGCTAGAACAGTGTCTGCTTCTAGGCAGCAGTCTAATTTGAAATATCCAGCAAACATCGGAATGAAAATTAAAGACTTATTTTATTTTGGTGTCATTGTACTTATGTCTGGATTTTCCAACCTATTTCAGTTAAATTATTTCAGTCGTTTCTTCTGAATACATTAATATTGGAGAGTAAATGCTGTGTTTTGGTGGCTTTTTCAAACTGTGTTGGGAACCATCACAGTATGTAAGAAAGACGGAGAGATCTGAGTATTTTGATGCATTAATAGGAGTGCTGTAGGGATAAATCTGTGGTATAGATAGAAATGTATTTCAGGTAATGCAATTCTCTTTTGTTTCTTTTTCATGCCTTCTAAAAAAACTTCTGTTTCCAATGAATCAAAAGAGAAACTGTAAAAATTTGCTTGAAAAGGGGAAAGGTACCATCAAGAAATGCCCCCAAATCCCCGTCGCTGTTCATCTCCCTTTTTTGTGTGGATTTTGACAGGGAATTGATATACTTGGCTTAGTGTATCAGTCATTAAATTCTTAATCGGGATATGAGAATTTATCTTGGCATCTAAGATTGGACAAGATTTTGTAAAAAAATCCAGCTGGGTGGCGTTTAGTATATTTATAGATTAGAACAGCATAGCATAGCATAGCATAGAATAGAATAGAAGGGACCTCTAAAGGCCATGTAGTCCAACCTCCCCTACAATAAGCAGGGACATCTCTAACTAGGTCAGGTTGCTCAGTACCCCATCAAGCCGGAGCTTGGAATGTCTGTTGAATGTCTTTGAAACAGACTATGAGCTAATTCCTTGGCAAATGTGATGGAAATTAAAAATAATTCTAGTACTTTTTATGAATTAAATACTTAAACTGAGCAGTTTTAAAGGAGTTTTAGTGCTGTAGTCAGAAGTACTAAGTGATAAGAAATAATGTCCTAGGTGATGCTGTTGATGTTCTGTGAATTTTTTTGGATAGGTATGAGAACAGGTGGCGGGACTTGAGGGAGTCTAGGCTTAAAACATTTTGGCAAAAGTCTTCACAGATAATTCTGATTAAATAAAATCTAAAATTTGTATAAGATTCCTGAAAATGGAGACCTTAGAAAGAGAAAAAACTTTCATAGTTACCTTTCTTTTTTTGTGTAGATGAGATATCTAATTAGATGTGGCTTCATATTGTGTAAAAATTTTTCTGAAGAAATTCCACGTGTGTAGAAGCTGAAAAGCATCCTGCCTTAGCCTGTATGATTAAGCAAGTCTTCTATCTGTTCTCACTTAGTCTCCAATTCTTTCTAAGGTGTGAGTATGGTTGCAAAGGGATGATAAGAAAAGGATGAATAAATAATGTGCTAGAGCTTGTTGGGTGTAAGAGGAAGAGTGTTTTCAGTCAAAGTGGACAGAAGAATAAGGGGTGGCTCTCAGGCTGACTAAATTTTATAGAAGTTTCATGCTAGGTAGAGAAAAGAGACTGTTGGTTACTTCAGTGAGGCGAGGTTTAACCATTACTAGAAAATCCTTACTGATTGTGATTCTGAAAAGCAAGTTCCTTGGAGGTGGTGGAATTATTAAAATGCTTTTGTCATGAAAGAAGTTGTTAAAGAAATAGTAACAGCATTATGACAAATGTTAAACTTTGGAAAAAATCTTGGGTGATTCTAAAAATAAATGGTTACATTTTTAGCAGTTGTGACATCGAGAGGACAATAAACAGTAATGAACAGTAAAAAATGTTAGTGTTGAAATGGGACACCCTACATGTAGTATAGCTGCAAAAAATAATACAAAAAGACTAAAACCATCATGTGTTAGAGTTTACAGGGAGTAAGAAGAAGAGCATTTTCTTTTTGCTTGATGTGATACAGGCATTTACAGTCTGAGTTAATGTTGGTGCAACACTGGTTTAACTTAAAGCTGGCGTGTTCAAGTAATTTCCTGAAAAAATGACACTGGAATTATTTTTAGATTTTTATGCTAACTCAGTTAAATTGTTTTGGCTAAATTTCAGATTTTGAGATAGGGAATATGCTCTCCATTTAAGATGGAGAAGCTGCTAATAATGATAAGACAATATTAAGCTACTTGGTGTGACTAACTCTGTAAAATTGCAGCTGTCTTCCGCTCGGTTTCAGACATTCCTCTACCGAAAACAGAGACAGAATATTTGTGGAAAAGATACATGAGTATCTTTGAAATGGAGAAAGAAGAAACACTGAAGAAAAAATATAGG
>JAVFHW010071884.1:0-25661 GCA_032159205.1 Eurystomus glaucurus suahelicus | reverse complement strand
TTACTGGGATAGGGGGATTTTTATGCTGGAAAGTGGGTGCAAGTCCAACACATCCCAGAGGGAATGTAAAAGGGCATAACGTGTGATGGGAGATTGAGAAAAATATATGTTACACTTGATTAGGCGCTCTCTGAACTTACCTATGTAACCTTCTGAGGTTCACTGAAGACCATGTATCTCACTGCTGCCTTATCACATTAGTTCAGCTTTTTTCTAGCAGGCAGCAATGCCCTGTTCTTAGCAGCAGAGAATGAGGTTTCATTCTCCCCTTTCACAAATCATCACCCCCTAGAGCTGCAGCAAGCTAAATCACGCTATCAGTGAAACTTTTGCAGTGCTGTTCAATAGCAGAACAAATGGTATCCTGAAATATAGCCAGAAATGGAAATATATTCTTGATATACCAGCGATTCACGGGAGAATCTGTGTGTCGTCTTCATGAGATAATGGTTTTTCAAATCGATCTTCTGGACTTGTTTGAATTTTCATTCAAAATCAACAGTCACAATGATATCAGAGTAGTTCTCTCTCTCTGGGACAGAAGTATAACACGGTTTCTGAAATCGATGCCCTTCTCACCCTCCTGATGTGTCTAACCTGTTGATTTCTACTCTTCCTGTGCAGGCGGGCGTGTGTCATTAGAGGCCAGGTGGTAGCAATAGATGGAACACCTTTGGTTGGAGTCAACGTCAGTTTTCTGCACCACAATGAGTATGGATACACCATCAGTCGACAAGATGGAAGGTCAGACTTTCATGTGTGGTCTTTCACTGGTTTAGATTTGTATAGTTAGGGCTGTCTACCACTTCCTGTTCATGTACAAAGTTTTCACTGTTCATAGTGCGGTTTGAGGATGTCTCTCTGCTCTGGGAGCATGTTTAGTTAGAGCTCTCTGTGGTAAAGGGACCAAAGAAGAAAGAGAAGATGACAAAACCTGAAATCAACAAGACTACAGTGACATTCAAAAACCTGGAGTCAAAATGTGACAGTACTGCCATGTCAGCACCTTCTTGACATTTGAATATTTTCACTAGTCAGGTTTTCCAGAGAATTTCCTATCCTCTCTATTTTATGCTGTTGTTAAAAGTGTGAATCTTCCAAGTACTTTATTAAGGTGTCAATTAAGTTAACTCCTTTAATTGATCACCTGAGCCACACAAGTAACGGTGAGGACAGACTCTTTCCAGAGACAAAATGGTTAAATAGCCGTTCCGCAACCAGCCCTGAGCAATCCTGGCTTCCCCTTCTTCCCCAGCCTGGAGCGCTGAGTTCACTTCTCAAAGAGAGATGAAGTTCCTACATATTCTATATTGTGCTCCAGACCTGGCCATCCATTTGCAATAGGGTCATGATTTGCTCCTGAAGTTGATTGAATTAAGCTGCTAAGGGCAATTTAAAACTTCCTCTTCCTTGGCTGTGTTGTGAATTACAAGAAATCAGAAGCGATCTTCCAACAGGGAAAGAGTGTAATTTGTCACTGTTTCCACTTCTGTGTTGTTTGGCTTTGTCAATTTATAAAAGGAAGGAGCATGCATATTTATTTTACCTTAGTTTATTGACTTTCAAATCGCACTCCTGAAAGTTAGTAATTATCATTTCCTCTTTACGCTAGCCTGGATAAAGTTGTTGCATTAAAATATGCTACCTGTATTTCGCTGTGAATGTAATCGGTGTCATTTGGGAAATGTGATGAGATATGCATAATTAAGTCTGAGTTCTTATCACAGTTTGTTACCATCAAAAGCCTCCATAATAGATGCATTCAGTAATACAGAGAGTGAAGTATCTATTTACATATTACCTTGTGTTGCCTGGCTGCGGATGTCAGAAACTCACAAAATTGAGACTCCCTATATTGTGCCTTCTGCGTCCCACTGTTTTGTGGCCCAGATCTGCCAAAGGTTCTTCACAGTAGCTCCCAGAGGATCACCTGCCTTCTGTACAAGAGCTGAGTCAGTTCTCAGCGCAATTATTCGGCATCTTTCTCAATAATTTCATATCTTGCGCAGAGGGATCTCCTGCCCAGCGTACTCAACCTTTTCTTCCTGCTACTTTTAGAAAAAGGGAAAAGGATATGTTAATAGAGAAAAGACCTTAACAGGCTTAAAGACTTCTTATTCTGCATGCTGTACCTGCACAGATTATGAGTAGCATCCCTTTTCTGGGCTAGGAATTTCTCTTCATATAAACCAAAGGAACTGGGCCTACACTTTTGTTACAGATGACTCGTTAGTACCAATTCTCGTTGATAAATTGAGGTGGCCAAGTAGCAGTGAAGTGCTGTACCTTGCTATCGATGCATACAGGGAGAAGGCACAGAGTGGTAAAGCTTCTTCATGAATACCAAGGTGGTGCCAGGAACGTGTACTTGAATGATTTGACATAGTAAATTATGGGCTGTAATGAGCAACATAAAGTTTTTTGCTTGTGATATGTTGAAAGTTGTGGTAATCTGATGATAAACCAAAAAGAAACAAAATGATTGGTTTTCTCTTTTCCAGTTTTGACCTTGTGGCTGTTGGAGGCATCTCTGTCACTCTAGTTTTTGACAGATCTCCTTTCATATCTGAGAAAAGGACACTTTGGTTGCCTTGGAATAGATTTATCATTGTAGACAAAGTTGTAATGCAAAGAACAGAGTCGGACACACCATCTTGTGACATCAGTAGCTTTATCAGCCCAAATCCAATTGTACTCCCTTCACCCTTGACAGCATTTGGAGGGTCCTGTCCTGAAAGAGGAACTGTTATTCCAGAGCTACAGGTAATGAAAAGTATTTCAAATTAACAATCTGTTCAGTTGCAGTGCAAGTTCTGGACGATTTTAGAAGATGATACCAAATAGTGAGCAATTAACTGCTGTGATGTTATTCACTTGTTAGAATGATGCCAATGTGTATCTCTTTAGTACTGTTTAACAAGATGCTTTTCTCTTTTTTTCTTTCTTTATTTTGTGTTAGTATTTTAAGGTTCTTTACCTCTTACCTCCAAGTAGAAGGAAGTGGGGAGTAGTAACATGATTTATTATTGAAACCCTGATTCATTTGCAGTGATGCACAAAACCATTCCTAGGTTACAGATGGACAGTACAATTCTCTCATACATCTATGTGAGATGTGATCCAAGGTGCTTTGAAGACTCTCGGGGATGCTTCTTCTATTCACATCTCCTAGTTCTTTACAATGGCATCTCCAGCTATGTGTTAACTTCTTGGGTTTTACTACTTTCTTTCTGAAGTAGAGCAATTTTAACATGATCTTTAGGATTGTTTTTATTTAAATGTCTTTTTTCTTGATACTCTTAATTAAACTTATATTTAACTGTGATTTTATTTGGGACTTAAAAGAGGTTGTATGCGTTGAACACTCAACAAAGTCCAACTACACAGGTTTCAGACAATGTTAACTCCCATAATTTTTAGTGTGTCGTTTGAGCAGTTAGCGTTCAAGCAATAAGGCTTCTCTTTAATTTTACTGAACAAGTCTGGAAGTAATTTTGGAGGCTACCTGTAGGCATAAATATCACAGAATCACAGAATGGTAGGGGTTGGAAGGGACCACAGGAGATCTAGTCCACCGCCCCTGCCAAACTAGGTTCACCTAGAGCAGGTTGCACAGGATCACGTCCAAGTGGGTTTTGAGTATCTCCAGTGAAGGAGATTCCACAACCTCTCTGGGCAGCATGGTCCAGGGCTCTGTTTTCCTCAAAGTAAAGAAGTTTTTCCTTATGTTTAGGTGGAACTTACTGTGTTCCAGTTCATGCCTATTGCCCCTTGTCCTGTTGCTGGGCACCACTGAAAAGAATCTGTCCCCATCCTCTTCACACATCCTTTAGATATTGATAAGCATTGATAAGATTCCCTCTCAGTCTTCTCTTCTCCAGGCTCCAGTCCCCTCATCTTCATAGCCTTCCACTGGACTCTCTCCACTAGTTCCTTGTCTCTCTTGGACTGGGAAGCCCAGAACTGGACACAGTACTCCAGATGTGGCCTCACCAGGGCAGAGTAAAAGGGGGAGGAGAACCTTTCCCGACTTACTGCTCATACTCTTCTTAATGCACCCCAGGATAGCATTGGCCTCCTTGGCTACAAGAGCACATTGCTGGCTCATGGTTAACTTGTCCACCAGGATTCCCAGGTCCTTCTCTGTGGAGCTGCTTTCCAATGTTGCTACTGATGAAGAGCTTTTTTTCTACATGTAAAAGACTTCTGATTGAACTCAATCATGTCTAAACATCTCCATAACTATTATAAACATTACCGTGTTTCTGCCAGTTGATGGCCAGAGTGTTGCTTCACAGAACATTCAGAGTGAAGCTAATGAACCGAAATTAGGAACTGATACACAGTAGTAAGAAAAAACTGGGTCACATCACTCCACATGAGGTATTCCTGGGTCTTCTTTAAACAATGAGGTACCCAAAGATGCAGTCTACCTGGAAAGAAACTGCCCCCAGCCCTTTTATTTGTCACTGGAGGGTTCTCAGAGTGGCAAGTTTCATTGTACAGTACTGGGAAACGAACAAAAAGTAACCCAGAAGAACAAAAGAATATATATTAGCATGTATCAATGCATGAATATTTCTTCCTGGTTTTTGATCAGAAAATGAGGAGAGATGTCAGATGTATGATGGAGGGGGCAGCTGGGATGTCAGCAGGAAAGAAGGGGAACACTGCAAATCAGAAGCAATAAAGGGAGCAGGATTTCCCTGGCAACACTACATTTCATATGTCGGAACGACAAGCGCTGGCAGGCTTCCAGCTGTACTGCAGCTATCCTGTGACAGTGACACTGTTGCAGTGTGTAAATAAAATTGTTTTGAAGGCAAAGTAATCCATTGTTAAACAAGGAAAATTTAAAAACTGGGGAATATAAACAAAACGGTTTGTGTTTTCCCAAGCTTGACAATTTTAACGTTGTGACAGGTTGTCTTGTTATTACAGAAATAGCACTAACATCATTAACCTTATTAAGCACAGTCTAGTTTTCAGTGGCTTTTGAGTGCCTGAAGTGGCATCCTCCAAGAAGGTGCTCTCTTCTCTTGCCTTCTCTTCCTCACAGTCTGTCCCAGAAGAGCTCCTTTCTCTCAGGAGATCACGAGAGCTAAATCCCTTTTTGTAGCTCCAAGGCCCACATCATTCAAAAGGTCAAGGCCAAGTTTCTCTTTTTTGTTTGTTTTTTTTTTCTTTGCAGTCCTTCAAGTTGCTGAGGGCTTATCTTCACTGCAGCCAGGAATTGATACCACCCCACTGTGGGCATATCCAGACCAGCTTTCATCCAAGTGATTCAGACAGCGGCGCTGACAGCAGTGCCGTGGGATTTGAACTCTGTTGCATACCCTGGGGACTTACCTCTTAGCAAGATAGCTAAGAGGTTCCATCTTCCCAGCCCTGTGTCCCCATTTGGCTTGTTCGGTTCCTTATGCCACCCCTTCCTCTGCTGTGCCCGTTCTTGCTGGAGCTGAGCCTTCCTGAGAGCACTTCTGCAGCGCAGAAGATGGTGTAGCAGGATTTGTTTCCTTATTCTCCCCAAGTTACAGTTACTACCTCCAAAGCAGGACAGTATCTCCAAATCATAATGTAATATACAAAGTGTGTGCTGGTAGTAAAAAGTATTCTAAAAATCTTTTTAATTGTATTCTGCCTAAGAACATTTGTTAAGTAAACCAAATAATAAAGCCAATGCACAGCTGTAGAGCTCATATGTATAAACATGCCCTCAGAGATAGTATTTGCTCCTCAGGAGATAAGAGTAAAGCATTAAAGGAAGGGAGTCTTTGTCAAAATAGGCAAATGCCCATCCAGTAAGCTGACCAAGCAGTCTTCCACATGGGACATTTTGTAATATGCCTGCTACTGCGGTGCTGAAATAAACACAGAAGACGTTGGTGTTGTAAGTGGTGCTGTGTTTCACAGTGTGAAATGTAAAAGAAACACCTGCTGTTATTATTATAATTTTGCATTTTTCTTGGTTATAGATCTAATGATGTGTTTCCTCTCCAAGGTGGTCCAAGAGGAGATCCCAATCCCTTCAAGTTTCGTGAAGCTGAGTTATCTCAGCAGTCGAACACCAGGGTATAAAACCTTGCTGCGCATTATTTTGACGCACACAACCATCCCTTCTGGAATGACAAAAGTCCATCTGATAGTTGCTGTTGAAGGACGACTGCTTCAGAAATGGTTTCCTGCTGCAGCCAACTTGGTGTACACGTTTGCCTGGAATAAGACAGATATCTATGGACAGAAGGTTTCCGGTCTGGCCGAGGCGATGGGTAGGTAGAATCACCTTGATGGAAACTGAAGTGCTCACACACATCAAGCCAGGAAAATACGGCTTATCAGTTTTGTTGCTGCACTTAAATTCTTTTAAATCAAATGCCTCTTTATCTAAAGTGACTCGTATGATTTCCTAAGAACATTTATTTTCTTGTTCTTCCAATGTCATCTTTCTAATTTAATCAATTTGAAAATCCCCTTTTCCCTCAGAGAATGGTTATGTACTAACGGCATTATATTCAGCTGTCTTTGTTTTTGAATGTTACTTTGAATATGACCTTTGGTGTGTCATTGTTTCTGTCATTTTTTGGCTGTGACATTTAAAATGTCATTTCCACTTAGGGTTTACAAAATCCTAACTTTTGGGCATCTCTTCTTACTACATTTCACATCCCCAACAGTTAAAACTAATTGATTTGTTGTTTAAAGATGTTTATATGAAAATTGTCATGTTTCATAGGTTTTTTTTTACCAAGCAGCTATTCTGAGAATTGCTACAGAATTTCATCTTGCACAAATACATTTGATTTTAGCCAGCCAGTTTTTTCATTAATTTCATGATCTGGTTTTTAAAAGGTTCGCTATTTTTTTAATTGGGGTTATGTTGCTTAATGGACTAATCTTATAGATACTTTCCATTAAGATTGTTTACCTTACCAGCAAAGCTTAGTATTGTGAATAAGCTCTATTTGCTTCCTTAACAGTTTTGGTTTGCTCTTTTAAGTTAGGAGAATTAGAGCAAGCAGCAGGATCAGGCTGAAAAGCAAGAATAGCAAGGGCTACATGGAGGCATCTACCCTGATGAGGAGTTTGCCTCATTCCCTAGATGAAAATGCTGTTCTGAGGGACAGCCAGGAGCTCTCTTCAGGATCTGCTGGGTTGTCCCTACCAGCAGTGTGCCTGCAGATTGGCCCATGCAAAGCTGTCCGGGCTGTCCAGCCCTGCAACTCCCAGAGCATCTAGTGCATGAGTGTGTTATCGGGTGCTCCCAGGCAGGTAGCCTGCGAGACACCTGCATGGAGACATGATGGGAGAAAGGAGGATTATAGCACTTTCCTAGTCATTTCTACTTCGAGAATGATGCAGACATACCCACTGGTGTCCACAAAGGGTTAGGAGATCGAAATAGAGTACAATTTACATCATGGGGTGCACATAAGAATATATCAGAAAACAAGGAGCTTATTCCAGGACTGTGATCCCACAGTCCAACAGATACAGCTGCAGGCTGCTGCCAGAAGGGATGTTCCCATGTTCTCTCCTTACCCCTGGGCCACCACTCGCATTCATTTGATCATGAAATGAGCCAGATCAGGAACAAATTCAGCTGAAAACTGAAGCAACCAGAAAATAAGTGATAAATTTTCAGCTTCATTAGTTTCCTGATCTGCTATGAATGCTAGTGCGGAAGTGAAGGTCTTCTCGTTCCAGCCGTAGCTCCACGTTCCATTGGCCAAAAGTCATCAAAACTCTACCCTTAGTGCAAGGTCTCCTGAATTGCTGCATCTGGTAGATCGTATCTGCATCTGATGTACCACATCTGGCTCACATCTGCAGAAGGGCTGGCAAATTTTTGAAGGGGTGGGTGAGGTGCTGGCAGTGACACCAGAGAGGGCTTTGAGCATCCTGGGAACGACGCATGGTGGGGAGCAGGAGTGCCTTCTTTGGCCCATCTTTCTTTGAAACCTCCTTGTTGGGGACAAATCTAAGCCTTGCTTATTGCAGACGTAAATCCCTGCTACTGTTTTGCGGCGAGGAAGGGTATTAAATGGGAAGTGGGCTTCACTTACACATACTTCCCAAATTAGGTGAGCATAATATGTTTAAATATGAAGAAAGCTTATGCAATAATGCTCGATAACAACTTTTAAATTATTTAATTGGTGCCTTTTTTCTTTTCCTTAAAGTTTAGGTTAATTATGCTTCTTGCAAAACAGAAGCAAAAAACTTTACATTTTAAGTGCATTGTTCACAAGCTTTGTTAGATTCCAATAAAGCTTTATTTAATTTGACACACCGTAGTACTCGGGGACCTTTATCTGCATCCATTATATGAATTTTTGTCGAAATAACTTCCTCTACCAGTATATTACCGATATTTAATAACGCATTCTGTTCAGTTTTCATTTTAATTAAATTAAATTGCAGCAGGGTGAAGTCCTGGAACTCAGGAAAAGAACCATCTGCTTTTGGTTTTATAAATACTATAAACATCTTTATTTTTCTTCAGGGTTACTAACAGCAATGATAAAATAAGTTACAGAAAAAAAGACTTTCTGAGCATATTTCCACACTTGGGCAGTTGTGTTTAAATTTGTTGGAGAAATGTTTGCTGGTGTTGGTCTAGTCCCCAAGTCCCTAACTGGTAGTTTTGTCTTCTCGGAGTAACAACTGAGATGATAAAGTAACATTTTCTTGTTCTGAATACAAAAACATCATGTGGATGCTGGCACACAAAGCTTTGGTGGTCAAGTCTATGTCCCTTTGTAATTTAACATAGGAAAAGGAAGGATTTCAGTAGAACCCTCTATAAATGCTCCATACCTGCTCAGTCTGACTCCTGCAAGCTCTCGCATCCCACGCAGCCGCGTGAAGTGATGTGCAAGGACTGACCCTTCTGGGTGTGAATATAAACCAGCTCTCAAGCAGTCTTAGGTCTTCTCTGTTTATTACTCTGCTTGCTGCTTTAGTTGAGTTCTCATTATACTCATTGTGTGAAGGTGCTGATAAGTACAAATATTTCAGGAGGTGTTGAAGTAGAGGTTACTGGCCTGTTTAATCCTGTCTTTTATTTCTTACCTGCATTTTGGCAACAGCTCTTAAACTGTGATATGCTGCACTACTAACTAGTTGTTGTTCATTCTTCTGAATAGTTGTATGAAAAGAATAGATTTTTGCTACAGATTATTTCAGTAAATCTTTTCAAAGCCATTTTGAGATGGCAAAGAACTGGACTTGCTGGTTGTTAGTGTGCAAAAACAGAATCACTACAGTTCTCCTTCATGCAGTGAAATCTCAGTCCCCTCAAGAAAGGGTGACAAATTAATTTGGCCAGAAAGTAACACCCCACAACGGGGGGTAAGCTGACTGAGGTTGTCATTTCACTTACAAAATGACATTTTGCAATACCTGCCAGTAACAAAATACTCATTTTTCAAGTGGCACTGCAGTCACTTGGTTGACTTGACGATTGTGATGCTTTGCCTTGATTACTTGGCATGCAAAAAGATTGATAGGGGATTTTTGTGGATGGTGCTTCAGCACCTCCACTTAGATGTTTCAGGAGGCCCTGCTTTAGGATCACGCAGATACTCCTTTTTGGAGCATAGACTTCTCCATAAATATGTGTAGGTCTACATAGAAATACGGTTGTAGACAGAAAGTGAGTTTATGTGCAAATGTCTCCTAGTGATGAGAAGGGACAAGAAGGCAGCTACCCACAATAACTGTGGGAACAGTGAACTTTTAAGGGGATGATAACCTCTAGAGGGTGTTTGGCAGCTCAGAAACATCAACTGTAGGCTGGAAATAGCAGATGCTTTAAGAGTTGTTAGCTACAGTCCTGGTAAACGTGCCACTGTGGATCCATCAGCACAGTCTCAGATGGTGTAGAGTGTTATACCTCCCTTGACCCAGATATCAATCAGCATGGTACCTTGCAGCAGCCGATGAACCGTCCTGTGGGTCTGCGGTGGTTCACTGAGCAAGGCTGAGTGACTTTGTGTTATAGGTCTTTGCTTTTTTCAAGTATATACATCTGGCCCAGGATTGAACGTGTTAAGTGCATGAATGGAGCAAAGATGCTAACGTGGAGGTGGCAAGTGTGAGGTTGCTTCATAGGAAAAATCTGCCCTTTATCGTCTCCCTGCATTAACACCTAGAAAATAGCTTGTTCAGTTACTGAACCTTGCTGGCTCATCCCAGCACAGGTTGTGGCTGTTCTGGAAGAAGCTCCGTGCCTATAGTTGGACACTCAGCACAGGGAGCTACCCAGAAACATTGCTCTTGGTGGTCGGAAGAGCTCCTCTAACAGAGAAATTGGACAGAGCGGCTGCTGGACCTGCAAATTGAAACCTGTAATGTTTGAAGCGTACCATATTCACAGTACTTAAGGAGATGTGATTTTTACAAGTTGGAGTTTAGCTGCAAAAACAGGTTCTTCCTGCTAAAATGATGAAGCAGCTCTAAGTGAAGTTGCTGTGAGGAACAGCTTTCGGTTTGCCGTAAAATATTTATCTTCCAAACACAAACGCTCTCTGCTATGGCTGGTCAAACTATTCTGATTGCATCCAGTAATGGAATTTAGATGGTATTAAAGATATTTATGGTTCAACTAAAATGTATCTAAAGCTGCTACACAGAAAAGGTGAGAAGAAAATATTGAAAATGTCAGAAACCTGTGGTTTTAATTTTTTTAATTTTGGGGTGGTTTTTTTTGTATCTTAAAATATTTCTAAAGACATTTTTATTTGGGAAAGACTGAACTGTGTCAGTATTTCCTAGATCAGATTTTGAGATTTGGCGTCAGAATAGCATTCTTCCTTTATGAATGAGTTGCACTAAAAATCTAAGAAGGTTAACTAGAGGAGATAAGTAACTTCAGGGGAAAAAAAAGTTGGTTTATTAGAGATAAGAAAATGAAATTTTGAAGAATTTTTTTGTTTTACTGAAGTACTAAAGGGAAGATTTTTGGGTCAGTTTGAGTACCTGCAAAAATGACCATCTCTTGGTAAATTCCAGATTTTCAGCAGGTACTTTAGGCAGCTGTAGAGGGGAGCCATGGTGTGTCCAAGCATGTTAAGATAAATGTTTAATTGTAGAAATTTTCAGCTTGACAATCTTTTTCTGCCTAACTACAGGTTTTATAGTTAGCAAACAAATGAAAACTAGGGGATTTTAACATTGATTTTTTGTCTGTTTAAGCTGTTGTTGAGGTAGGTAGCAGGAAATGCACTAAACAATCAAGTCAAGAGTCATTGGAGGAGGTTTATACCCTTAAGAAATCCACAACTGATACGACAGAAAAATTTCTGCTTTGAAACAGTAGTAACTATAGCTGTAATAACATCCTAATCTCTTAAAACCCTTCTTAAAAAAAAAAACCAAAACAACAGCAATCAGGCAGGGGAAAATTAATGGCAGCATTACTTGACGGATGAATATCAAAACCTGGAATGAAAAATTACCTAGGAGTTCACACAGGAGAAAGGAGACTGAGAGATCTTTAATTATTTGTTTGCAGTGTCGGTGGGATATGAATATGAAACATGTCCCGATTTTGTTCTGTGGGAGAAGAGAACAGTAATCCTTCAAGGCTTTGAAATGGATGCTTCGAATCTGGGAGGCTGGTCTATAAACAAACACCATGTATTAAATCCACAAAGTGGTAAGTCCTTCCTTTATTAACTGGTGGTGCAGAAGAAGAATACAAATTTTAAAGGAATTAATTGTTCAGATTTTAAGCGTTACGCTTCCTAATGTATAATCCGCTCTGAATGTGCACCCTCATTTCTTGGGAACCGAACTGCAAATGCCATCTGAAAGGATATTTTTAAAGTTCTGTCTCCCAGATATTAAACATTAATATTACTAACTCTTGCAGTTGCTAACACATTGTGGTCATTTGGATGGGAAAAGGGCATACTAATTTAGGTGTGTTCTCATACTGGTGCTATAGAAATACCACATTTTAGGTCAGTTTATAGTGTGTTATGTTCTCCGTGAAGTGTCTACACCCCTAATTCATCCTATGACTACATGGGTTGGTAGCATCTGTAAAAAAAACCTGTAATGTAAAAAACTGTAAATGCTTTTGTTGTCGTAACATTAACCCTGCATAGAGATTCTTCAAGCGTGGAGACTTGAATCAGTTTTCTCGTTGCTTTTATTTTATTCTTCTTTTTTTTTTTTAATTTTCCTCCCTTAACATCTATTATCAGGAACTAGTGGGATTAAATTATTAAAACAATACTTGCAGATAAATTATGGTAACTAGAAAAATATGGGTTCGCCAATAAACACATATCTCACTCTGTAGGGAGAGAAACTCAGGGTCAGATTTCAGCACTTATAAATCAGCAGAGTATTGGATTCAGTAAAGTTCTCTGAATTTCCTCCAGCCAGAAGTCTGTCCACTAAAATCTATTTCCATCTGCAAACTTCTGTTAATGAAGATTCGTGCACAGATGTATGGCTGTCAAGTTTTTACAAGTTCTGTTGTTGCATGTGTAGCTACAGCATAAATATTCCAAGTACAAAAGGTCAGATTTAGTTTGTAAATTATCTGGATTTCTGTTTTGATTTAAAATAGTTTGACATTTTAAACAGCAGTTCTTTCATACCCTGTCTTATTGGTTTGTATAGATTGTCTCTTTTAAATGCCAGCTATTGACATTTAACACAAAGAGAAATCTGACCTCAGTCAGCTCAGCCCCCAACTGTGAGCCCCATAGTCTACTCCTTAGTGCCAATTTACCACTTGCATAGTTTAATTTCAAGACTAAATTGCTGGCAGTAACTCCAATTTATATGACTATCTGCTAACTGCAACGGTTACTACTATAATTCACCCCATAGGCACCAATACGTTCTGAGATTTTGTAAAGTATACAATTATAATCTGAGCAGGGCTAAATCACTGCTTTCCTGAGCGCAGGGTACATGGTGATAAATTGTGTCCTGGCCCCATCCCATCTGTGCGGCTGAGAACGCCGGAGGGCACTGACCTCTCAGCCACGTGCCACCTCCACTGGAATCATCCAGGCTGTGCCCACTACTCCAGCCCAGTAACAGGAATGGAGAATGTTGCAGCTTATACCCGCTCCTCTTCCTCCCATGTTCTCACTGTGCTGGGCAAGATCAAGTCAGGGGAAAGCTGCTGAACATCTTCATCCATTACTTACAGAGACACAATCTGGGGAGGAGAGGACGTAAGCCCCTCTGACTCAAAATGAGTGGGTCTGTGCTGTTTGTACTTCACATGTGAGAGCATCTCCAGTGAGGATGAGCAAGCCCAGTGGTGTCTCAGATGTTCCTCCTGATTATAATGGGCTTTGAGCATGGACACCTGGCTCGCATATAGCAGCTAGAAAAGGAGTTAGGAGCAGAAAACAAAGGACTATACCATAGCTAGTGCACACCTAACAGAGCAGCCTGTGGGCTCCTATTAAAGCAACAAAACCACGTAATGAACTGTGTTAACCAAAAGGATAAAAATAATGATTGTGCTTCTGGTCTTACCTAGAAACTAGTGAGCTGCTCTTCCAATTCAGATATATAAAATGTGCCTTAACGACAAGAATATAATTCAAACTTAGAATTATACATTTCAGACTTATCTCCATGCCACCGTGAGTGAAATGAAAAGCACGAGTAGCCTTCTCGAGTATGAATATACTGAGATTTTTTTGCTTTCAATTAAAGCATTCCCTCTGTATGTATGAGAGCTGCTCTTTTCAGAAGCATGAAACTTGCAACTGTTTTTGAAGGACTGTCACGGGATTAACTACAGAAATAGCATCAGAATATGGCATAAATGTCCTTCTAAAAATTCTCCATTGCAAATTACAGTTTTGTTTTAAAACTGGAAGCGCTTTGCTTGGTTAATTAACTAGTCCTGGAGAGCTTCTATCTAACTTCAGCCACAAAGCCTCATCTTCCAGCAGGTCTGCTGCTGTGCACAGGGTTTTTACTCAGAGACAGCGTGGCTATGTTTACCTCCCTCCCCGTAAAGGCTATTCATTTTAGAGATGTTACAAAATAAACTAAGTACAGCGGAAGAACCGTAAAAATAAATAGATACAGTTTTACAGTCAAGGCTGTGGAGGTACAAGTCTTGACGTGCAGAAACCATAGCAAGTGAAAACTGTATTGTGTTGCCACGTGTAAGGATCTTTAAAAAAAAAGAAAGGAGAAGAATATGTCTGATTCCAGCAGCATAGATGTGAAATAATATATATCGTTCCAATGAGGCTGTCACTGGAAACTCAAGCTTTTTAAATGTATATGGGTTTGCATCGATTTAACTGTTGCGTTAACGAGGGATCACATCCTGATCTGAGCTATACTAAACTGTTCCTTTCCCACTTTTTCCCCCGCTTCCAGTTTAGAGGTTTGATCACTTCTAATTTGTGACATGATTGCAGCTTAATGTTTTCTAACACAAAACTTTTGCTCAGTTTGGAAGATCGTCAGGGCATTTCTCATGATCAAGAAGACAACACGTGCCATAAATACTAGTTCCTCCATAGAGTCCTTTTAAAGACACCTATATCTCATTAATACAAATGAATGTGCTATTAGCCGAGTTTTCAGAGTAGCCTTTGAATTCTGTTTTTCTTCTGATGGGCAAATGTATTGATTCCATTTATTTATTTGGGGGAAGGAGGAGTAATTTTACAGGGACTTTTTGCTTTAAGGTAATTTCAGCCCCAATGCAACACAGCACCGACTAAAATTAAAGCAGCAGCTCAAAAGCCTGAAATTAAGCACATGCTTACATTGGTTGACAGCAAAACATATTCTCCAGAGTCCTAATTATTTACTGGCATTTGTGTGAGGCAGTTGAAAGATTACCTTTACATTGTTAATTCCAGACAAAGGGCAGCATCTTCATTTAGTAGTATTTTTATCTGGTGCGTAAGGGACGATATTGCCATTAATTTTACTGGCATATTTCCAAGATACTATTTTTAAGCCAACATTCAAGCAAATATATGTATTCTGTCCTGTATTGTTCGGAAATAAATTTTTAAAAATCTAATTCCCTTCAAAACAGCCGTGGCAACAGTCAGTAAAGTCCAAGGAGAATTTTAGCTTCAGATTTACCTGAAAGCCACAAAAAAATAGTTTAACAAAAGTTTATAAAGACAGTACATAAGTAATTTGCTGTACTCTGGGGAAACTTGGACATGTCTCAACGTGTACTTCCTGCAGTATCTAGAATATGCTCATTTCCCAGTGTAAGAGTCCTCCAGAAAGTACATTCCCGTGTGTTTATTCCTTTAATCATGCCACTTTTTTGATGAAGTACTGGGCTTTCCAAGGGAAATAAGAGATTTTGAACTGTGATCTGAAAGAATGCTTATCTTCCATTCATAAATAGCCAAAATCTTTAAAATAACATCATTTTAAAGGTACTTCTTAACTGTATTACCACATTGTTATTTAAAAGAATCACTACACCTACCAGTTTGAGAAAATACATCTTTGTTTTGGTTCTGGTAGCGCCAACGTAGTAATCGGGAAGGCTTTCAACAACGTGTGCTGCAGAGCAGTGCTCAAATAGCGACACACTGGAAGGTTGTTTTAAACTTTATGGCAGAACTTAGTATGTTCTTGGTGGTAAGACATTCACTTGTGCCTCAGAATTACTCCTTGACTCTTAACTTGGCTTTGCTGCGCTTGACACCAATTTTATATACCATGAAGGACTCCCATTTAAATTTGACTATTGATTTTGTACTGCCACTCAGTGCTCTTTTGTGAAAAATGCCTAGTAGTCCTCCTATTAATCTTCTTTAATTAAATATTCAAGCTGCCTAAGAAATTCCTCTGCTACCTAATAAAAATTTATGAATAAAATGAATATTAA
The DNA here is from genome assembly GCA_032159205.1 of Eurystomus glaucurus suahelicus. Taxonomy (NCBI): domain Eukaryota; kingdom Metazoa; phylum Chordata; class Aves; order Coraciiformes; family Coraciidae; genus Eurystomus; species Eurystomus glaucurus. Next base: position 9,796 of record JAVFHW010071884.1, on the reverse strand, counting down.
AGTAGTAATCCCCAAGAAATCAGATAGCACTGCAATTAACAGTCAATTTGTTAGAGCATTAACCAACCATGAGTTCTCCTCGCGATGCTGGATTTTAAAATAGCCGCTAACTGGTAATTGACAAAATGGTGATGTTGAAGGTTAGGACCGAACAAAATTGGAAGAGATTAGTGGAACCCTGTGTCGGTCTTTAGAAGATCCAGTGTTTGTTGCTGTTTTGATCATCTGGTTTTCTGGAGGATGACATAATCCAAAACCGCAGCCTCGTTTCAGCGCTCTACATTTGCTTTTTTTCTCTGTTTTCTCCCTTCCCTTAGGAATTTTACACAAAGGAAACGGTGAAAACTTGTTCATTTCCCAGCAGCCGCCAGTCATCTCAACCGTGATGGGCAACGGACACCAGAGAAGTGTCTCTTGCTCCAACTGCAACGGTCTTGCGCTCAACAGCAAACTCTTTGCCCCGGTCGCTCTTGCTTCTGGGCCTGATGGCAGCGTGTATATTGGTGACTTCAATTTTGTCAGACGGATCTTTCCCTCTGGAAGCTCAATCGGCATCTTGGAATTAAGGTAAAAAAAAAGAATTCAGCTTTCTCTGACTAGTGTTCTTTACCCTGGCTCTGATAGGCCTGTGAGAGCTACAGTGAGCCTTTTTTCCCTTGGGACTTCAGTAGCCACATTGAGTTGTCTGGTGAGCATATGTATCATCAACTGTCAGACTCATCAGAAAACTTAAGATACCCGTTTTAACTGATGACTTTAAGTGGCCTTTAGGACAGGTTTTGCCTAATGAATATCCACAAAGTGCAGAATTAATAAAGCTTGTTTTACTTCCCGAGAGATTTTTCATACATGTTCTCAAAAAGTTCAAATATTCCATGAAGTGTACATTTTGAAGCAAACCCCATAACTCGACAGCGAATATGCCGAGTGTCGTGTCAAGTCACAGAATTGTGGCTGAAAATAGACCGGCCGTGTTTAAAATTAATACAATTAAATCATTCCTCATCTGTAACAGAGGACGAGACTGAGTTTCAGCAAAGCTGGCATTGCAGTCCGGAGTGGCACAGACTGAGACTGTGCCACCATTAAATCCCCTGGAATTATGGCTCCAGCTTCCCATTCTCTTTCAGGGCTAGAGGGGAAGGCAAGAAAGATTTTAGACCCCAATATGTTATGTTTCTCTGAACGCCCATGAATCCAAGTAGCTAACATTGCTGGTGATGTTGCGTGCTGATTGTTCAGAATTAACTTGATAACGTGCGGGCAGCAGGAAGTAATTTGAGAGAAAGAAATAGTACTGAGCAATAGGATAAAGAGTGTTTTGTTATTAGGATACAGCTCTGTGAGCAGTCAGGCAAAGACTAGAGTTTTCTTGAGGACTAACATTTCTTTTTCTGTTTGTTTTTTTTTTTTTTTAAAACCTGAACTGATCTGTCTTGCTAGGAATAGAGACACGAGACACAGGTAAGTAAAACACAGTAATATGTGAACCACGTTCAAGGAAACAGTCTTACAAAAGTCCTTTTAGAAGTCCGGATAGAGAGAAACACTCTGAATTTAGTAATAACGGATGTTAATCAAATGGACTTTTGTTTGTAGTGAAATAGGTTTGGTTTGTTCCCTCTGAAGGAATGAAGTCTCCCTCTAAAATTCAGTTTGCTGATCACCAATCAGAGACAGAGAGGTGTAAACCCAAAAGCTGGGAATGCGTTTCATAGCTGTCACATTCATTTCACATGGTGTTTGAATGATCATAGATACAGCCAGCCAAGGAAACTGGAGTTTTAGCAACAAGTAATGAAAAAGGATTCAGGTTCACACAAGAGGACTGCGCTTTAGCAGGGTTCTATGAACTTGAACATCTGTCGCAGCTGCAGAGGGTGCAGAGCAGACCCCAGGCCTGAGGACACTGTGTCACAGCTCAGTCCTTGTGTCTCCAGCTAAAGCAAAAGCAAGCTGTGTCCCCCCGTTCCAGTGAGCATTTTGGCATTGCAGCGTAGGGGTTTCTTTAAAAGAATGAACGTTGCACGTCAGGCTTCTCTGGCAGACGGTGAGCGAGCTGGTTCTGTCAGTCCAGCTGCAGAAATGACGTTGCATGCTAGAAAGATAGCGACGCACTCTCTATCCCTAGAAACAAACTTCTTCATGTTTCACTACTTAAATGAGATAAATAAACCAGCACTAGTACAACCTAAGCTGTACCTTCCTGGCGTAGCAGGAAGCAGGGTGAGCTGAATGTGTGTGTGCAGGGTGAGAGTACTGGTTGGAATTACTTGCTTTAGCCACAAGAATTCTGTTGAATACTATAGATTATTTGCCAGCCTGCTTACAGACGGTGTCACATCTCATGTATTTTACAATGAAAACTTAGAAAGAAAGAATAATTCCTAATTGGTAAGTGCAAGGTTCTGTTTCTTACTGAAGGATTGTTTCCATTTGCTTTAAACTGGCCAGTACCTTTGTAAACCAAAGAAAAGCAGCAAATTGAACTTACTCTCAAATGCATTCAGAGCATGAATCGTGTTTTAAATTCAGGGGTTTCTTTTGTACAATAGAATTTTTTTTAATGCCTGCTCTCTAGTACTAGTTTCTTAAGATGAGCTTAAACCATAATTAAGTCATGACAATACTCAAGTACCCCAGCCCTATTAATTACAATAATAATTGCGTCTGTCAGTATTCTGTCCAAGTGAAATCTGTGGAAAATTGGAGGAAATCACTTTATGGTAATGTATTCTTTGAGGTAATGGGGGAGTGCTCAGCAGGCCCACTGTGTGCCATTCTCTTGAGGTCATAAAGGCCATAGTCACGGTGAAAATTTCTAGGAAACCTGTGGAAGCAATGACTTGAAGAGGCTCATGACAGTCCAAGCAGGAAAAGGCTTCAAAATCCAGTTCCTCAACACAACTTTTAATCTACAGAAGAGCAGGGGAAAAGGCTTCTTTTTACCAGGACAAAGAAAATATCGTATAAAAAGGGAGAGTGCGGAGATCAGGAGAAAGAGAAGGCCACTGATCTTTTTTTTTTTTTGACTGTTTAAAAACAACTCATCCTGCTTGTTTTCTTTGATTTTAATAAGAAATATTAAAATCAAGATTTTAATAAGAAATAACAAAGCTATTTAATAACTGGTAAAAATGGAAACTAGGGTTTGCTACAGGATAGTAGTAACTTGTTCTGGAAAGATTCATTGTAAATCCTGGTGTGCTTGATACAGTTTTTAATAGACCAATTTAAATAAACTCAGATTTAGATTCAGTTACAAACTTCTGCAAAGATAGCAAGTATTTTATTTTGTTCCATTTTTTACTAATACTCTTTAAAGTTAAACATTTTAGAATGCGAGGCTTTAAGCATAAACATCATCAGCCAGTCTGTTAAATGTAATGACAAGGATGACAAAAAAATGTGTCTACAAGGAGAGTATATAACAACCCCTGGTTCTCTGCAGTTTCTGCGTGATGAACAATATGTTTATTTAACATGTAGAATTCTCCTTGCAACTTTTTCCATGGAAGTATTCTCTTAAAAAGTCATCTTTTGGCTGGCCAGTCTCTTTGGGCTCACTCCAGGGAGCACAAACAATTCTCTATGTTTTTAAGAAACAAAACTGGCTAATACTGGTGATACATAATTTAGCATTAATTGCTTTTAGCTCATCTTCTTACTCATCTTTCATCACACCATTGTCCTCTCATTCCCTCTGTTTCCTTGGACTTTCACATCTGTTCCCCAACTGTGGGAATCTTTCCTTATATTTCTCTCTTCTATCTTTTATAGACATTTGTGACCAAGGTCAGCTTTAAGCTGGTCTAGCTTGTGACCCAATCCTCAAAGATGCTGAGTAGTTTCTGTCCCTTTTTGGATGGAGAATAAAAGCTGAGAGAAATAGCCCCAAGTTCTATCACATCTCTCATGGTACAGCATCAGCCTTATCACTTATAAATGAAAATAAGATTTCAGCTGATCATGTTAGAAGTTTCTTAGCAATACGTAGAGTACTCAGTAGACTGCTAAAATAAAAGATATTGGTCAGTGATTTTTACGTTGTTTCGCAATATTGCTCAGTAAGGTAGAACTGTCTAATAGGTGATTAGCAAAGCTTAGTATCTGCCTCAGCCAAGCAAAAACTTCATATTTAAAGAGGCTCCATCAGCCCAAAATAAGTCAACATCATCTCAGACAATACGTACCTATCCTGGAGCTTCTGCCAGTTCTTCAGTGATATTTTATCTAGATTCTTCCTTTCCTGGTTTGTTGTGGCACAAAACCCAGGCCCTGCAGAAGGAGCTGAACACCGAGCGCTGTCAGACCCACCACAGACAGAATGGACAAAGCTGAGAGGAGTAAACTCCTTTCCTAACTTTGTTGCAGCGTAACACTAGTGTTAATAACTAACACTGGTTGATATTAATAAAATGTTTTTGCCAAGCCCCTTTTTTTGTTGTTAATCTTTTTAATCTGCAGAGCAGATAGGAAAGTCCCATCTAGAGTCGCAGGGGATGCAGACAGGTTCATGAGGGATTAATGAGTGTTTTAAAGCAAAAGCATCTTGGTTGGAACTAGATGATCTTTAAGGTGCCTTCCAACCCAAACCATTCTATGATTCTGTGTCTAGCCCAGCTGCCTGTCGGACCCTCCTCCTCTTTCCCCCGGAGAAACATGGCAATGATAAAAATATTGTCCAAGCACCTGAACACTCTGCCAGGCATTGCCCACCGCTCTGCCTGTACCTGCCATCTCCCACCATTTCAGTAACTGCCCGTGTGATTTAAAGGATCTACACCTCTCTGGATTTTTATTTTATACTCAGGACCACGCTGCAGGCTCACCAGGCTCAGGACACTAGCGTGCTCTGCCATGTGCTTACACAGTTTTCTCAAACTGGAAATCAACTTTGCACTGGAAAAGAAAAGAAAGTCTTACTGGTTAATAAGACGCAGTCCACTTCTCAGATTAGAATTTATGATTCTCACCATTTAATTAACGTATGTAAATATTTTTTTAAAGAACATTTTATAATCTGTATAAAGCACTTCAGTGCATGAATTATGGTGCATTAATTCATGCCTAGTTGCACTGGCAGTACTTGGCCTTCTGCTGTGCTCCTAACAATACAGTCAGCATGAATTAAGGCACCATATTTCACACCTTCATATATCCTAAGGTTAAAATAAAATAAATATAAATAAAAATAACGAGGAGTTGGTATTTGTGCCCATGCAGAACAGTCTGTGATTCACTTTGCTGCACTGATTTGTTTTCAGTGATGAGAGTACTAGAACTTAGCTTGTTCAGAAAAATGACCTTGCTTTTGATGGTAGTAGTTATAACTGAGCTGAAGTCACCCTCGTTAGCTTTATACTGGGTGGCTTTGTACTGATGGACAGCCTAACTCCACCAGTACCACTCTGCCCAAGCTCACTGGTGCATAGCTGGCTGGTCAGGCTCCAGCAGTAGTTCCTTCCTTCTTGGCAGTGGTGCTTGCAGGAGCTACGTTAAAGCTGGTCTCACTTACGCCTCTGTCATCCCCAAACTGTTGAACAGATGTCTTTGGATAAGTAGAATACAATTGTTATGCTGCCATGAGCAGAGATTAAAAAGAAAAACGATTTCACTTTGATGCTCTTCTCTTCTGTTTTAGTACAAGCCCTGCACATAAATACTACTTGGCTGTTGATCCAGTGTCAGAATCCCTTTACTTGTCAGATACCAACACCAGAAAAGTCTACAAAGCAAAATCTCTCATTGAAACAAAGGACCTGGCCAAAAACGCGGACGTGGTGGCAGGAACAGGGGATCAGTGCCTTCCATTTGACCAGAGTCACTGTGGAGATGGTGGAAAGGCATCTGAGGCCTCTCTCAACAGCCCAAGAGGTAAGAAAAGAACATATCTGAAGTACTTGGTGTTGGTCATCTGTCCTTTCCTTCCAATATTTAGAAACTTGGATGGGCAAAGATGAGTCTGAGGTGATTGAACAACAATGAGCAAGCCAAGTCATTTCATAAAGCTCCCTCACATTTTTAATACATCCAGTCCTTCGTGAGGGAGTAGCATGAACAGCAGGCTCCAGCTGGCATCCTCTGAAATGCTCTTTCCTTGTGTGGCAACACTCCTCTTTTATTACCTTTCAATTGCAAGGTGGCAGCATTTAATTATATTTAACTGTTAAGCAAATAACATGGTTGCAAAGTCCATTTTTTAGATTTTATGCATTCAGGTGATTCTTATAATGTTGGTGGAGCTTACTCATACACATTATGTCAAGGCTGTTCAAATCAGACCGCCAGAAAAATCGGCTTTAATTGGAACTTAGTTTGTCCTTCCTTATTAAATGCACTGTGCAAAATACAAACATCTCACCTACCGCACATGAAAGAAGGATTTTGCCGCAGCCTTCCCATCAGAGTACATCCTGTATTGTCACAGGTAAAATGCGTGTGAAGCCTCGAATCCCCACCAGCGCCACAATTAATCCCCTTGGAGTGTGCATTAGAACTGTGATAAAGTCTCTGGATTTCGTGCTCTAAAGCATCTCATCACCCTCGACTCCCACTGAAATCCTTGGAACAAAGGGTGCTCAGCAGCTCCCGTGGCAGAGCCCTGAGTGGGCTTTTAGCACGCTTCCCCCGTGGCACCCCGCTCCTCCTAATGACTAGCTCTAAGGAAGGGTTTTGATTATTTTTCGTGAGCTAATAATGGAAGCCTGTATATCAGTAGGAAATTAGAATGTATATCCAGGCAGAAACGTCTCCAAGACAAGCAAATAATCCCATTTTAAGGCTTAGCAAAAGACACATTGTAATTACAGAGTGACTTTAACGTGTCTTTAGTGATAGAAGGTAAGTGTGAGTAAGTACAAATAACTGTTCTTCTTCAGGCAGCTAATTAATGTTATGAATCAATTCTAAAAATAGTAGAAAACAAAGATTTTTCAGATCGTTTCACAGGAAAAATGATCTGTGTTTTATTGCTGATTACAATTGATTATATCTAATTACAATACAATTAGTTGTTCCATCTTAGTTTCTTACTGGGGGAAGTATGTTGGTAAAAATTTGTAATATGCTATTTCTTTTTAAAATACCCATCCATAGCTGGCTTCCTTAACAGTAGGTTCTAGTCAAAAAGAAATTAAGAGGAGTAAAAGTACAATTCATGAGTTCTGGGGCAGCCAGCAAATATTAAAAAATTAACTGTTAGCAAACAATTGCTCACATATTGGCAAATTCAAGTAATGGCTCCCAGCTACTTTTGATTTATGCATCTACTTTAAATTACATCCCTTTGAAATTGTCAGATCTGTCATGTTTTGGATTTTAATCCCCAGGAACTATGGACTGCCACACTTTTGTACAGAGCCTAGCCAAATGCAGCATCAACCTGTAGTTACTAGCACAGTACGAATAATTAGCTGTGTGTTATCATAACAGCCTTGTAAGTATATGTCTTTGTTTTCTTCTAAACTAAGAGATTGAGTAACCTTGGAAAGTAGTAGGGAATTCTTATGGTACCCTTAGAGCTCTTATTTTTATGAAGAAACTTGAAAATCTCACATACATAAATACAGTTTTAGAGATTCTTTTGGATCACTTTGGTTAATCTTGGAATAATTGTCAAGTCAGAAGATTTCGCATTTCTACCGAAATAACGTTCAAACAGTATGCACAAAAATGTTTTTTTTCTAGGAGGCAGGAAACAATGACAAAAGTTTTGGTGAGTCTTATCCACGTTTAAAAATATTGGACACAAAGCAACACAGTGTTACGTAGTATTTGACCACAGAAATAGATGAATCACTTCTGATTTATCACCTCAGAGATTTTTACAGTGGAAGAACAGGTACCTGATAATGCCGATAAAGACAGTAATTGCCAAGAGATTATTCAATAATCTCTTGATTATTGAATTATAAAAAATTCATTTGATTCATTGATTATATTGAATAAAAAATTATTCAATAAATTATTCACTTGCATTACTCAGTGACCAGACAATATTAGCTTTTTAAGCTGATACAGAAAAATTTTAGCTTTTTTGTTTTTCCTCTTTAGCTTCTTATTTTAGTCCTGAATATTCCTTCTTTTCCTGTTCTAAATGGAAAATAAGTTTACCTCTTACTTGGTAGAAAGGTAATATCTGAGAAAACTCTGTTTAGTGGCCGTGTGACCTTGGTTAGTTACGGCTCAAAAGTTGTATTCTCAATTTTGCTACTGGCTGCTTGTGACTCTGAAGGAAGGCTTATCTATGTGACTCAGTTTATCCATTTGCAAAATTGATAAGGAATACCTCCTGTGTAACACTTGTGAAACTTAATCCTGTTTGGTAACACCCTCAGAAGTATGTTAATATGTGAGAATTGAAATACTCTTATTTCCTTTTCTGAATGAAAGTAGCTTCAAATGCTATTTTGGCTTTTTTGAACTCATAATGATTTTTCTCCTTCAGTGGGCATGCAGGTAGGTTTTAGGAGAGTCCTAAATTATAATTTAGTGGTTTAAGTGTTTCACCAGCTTTTATTTCTCATTATCTTTGTTTGGCAAGACTGCCTCTGCCTAGTGGCCATGAATTGAATGCCGGACAGGAAAACATCATGAAGTTACAGTACTCAGTTATGATTTGATCTGCTTTCCACAACTTTTGTTTTGCACATAGCAAAACACGTGTAGCTTTGTTCCGTCTGTTCTCGTGTCTCTGTGAAGGACTAGAGACGGGGCTTAGTGAACATTAATCTTACACTATTGTGTGTTGAGCCGACTTTGAAAGATGCTTTTAAACATGCATGGGTGATGTAGCTGAAATTTGAACTTCAATATATTATTTTTACTGCAACTTTCTTTAATTCTGTGGAGATCTCAGACTAATGAGTCATGTAATAGATGACCAAGTGCTTAAGCAGAATGTGAAATGATACAAGGCAGGGGCATAAAATAAGATCCGTGACAAGCTGAACACATTTATTACACAAAGAGATATTGAAAATGAAGAAGTAACTACACAAGATATTAATCATTGAATTCCAATCACTTGAACTTTACTAAGTAAGAGATTTTAATTTGGGCGTGGGGAATTCTGTTTGGTGGGTTTGGGGATATTTTATAAAAAGTATTTATGGCACATCTAGTCACCAACACTATCATCTAAACAATCTGGGTTAGTATTTATACTAAGGGACAGTGTCCTGATTTTAATTAGATTAGTCACTGAGTATGGGAGCAGTAAGAAGCACTAAAATTAATAGAAATACCTGGGAGTTGTTCTACTTAGCATGGCAAAGCCAATGCCTGAGTCAAAGGCATGAAACACTTATTCACCCTGCCCTTCTGAAATCAGCGATCTTTAGACATGTAAATAGATTTCACTTTCCAAGCTTAGTTGACAGAGGCAGTAAGAGGCTGAGACAATCAAGTTACCAGGTTTTTGCTGAGGTACCATGTCTCCCAGTCGATATACTAAGAAAAGTGTCTTAGGTTAACATCTGATTTCAATTACTTTGTATTTGTGACCAGCCCAGAGCATTCACACAGGACAGCTGTGGTGGAAATGCCAACTAAGTAACTTTTGGGAAAACAGCAAGTCCCTCCAGTGATTGAACCCTAAGTGTCAGAAGTGATTTACAACATTTGGAAGCTCAAGCACTAAATCCAAAGATTTAAGCATCTAAGGGCCTGCAGCATCTGCTTTTTGACTCCTGGGTCCAGACCGGACTCTAGAGCTAGAAGAGAGATGCACACACTGTGCAAGCTGTGTGCGGTCAATGCCTCAGGAAGTTAAAAACCGAACACAGAATACTTG
>JAVFHW010071883.1:0-38903 GCA_032159205.1 Eurystomus glaucurus suahelicus | reverse complement strand
GAAGTATGAAGGCTTCATCAATAGCCTCCCCTTGATCAGGTGGCCTGCAGTAAACACCAACTACAAGGCTCCCTTTGTTGTCATGATTCCATAGGCTCTCAACCTTCTCATGGCTATTCTTTAGGGACAACTCTTCACAGTTTATCCATTCCTTAACATAGAGGGCAACACCTCCACCCCTTCTTCCACACCCGTCCCTTCTAAATAGCCTGTAGCCTTTGGTAGCCACACTCCAGTTGTAGGATTCATCCCAGCAGGTCTCAGTAATAGCCACTATGTCATAACCTTCCTGTGGCATGGTAGCTTCCAGTTCCTCTTGCTTGTTGCCTGTGCTGCGTGCATTGGTGTAGAAGCACTTCAGCTGCTGGACGTGTCACCTTCCTAGAGGGACACCCCTTTATTTCTCTGAGGTTTTTCATGGCTGCTACCCTGTTGGTTCCTATTTCCTCAGAAGCCCCTGGCTCATCCATGTTAGGCTTTGCCTGTACTGCAGTTTCTATGTCATGCCTCAGGGCAACAGGTTGAAGGGCCTTACTGTCACCTCTTCCCTCCATCCCTGGTGTGTTTTCCTGCCTCTCTGGACAGGTAATCCTGATATTATTATTATCCCTCTCCCCCTTCCCATCTAGTTTAAAGCCCTGTCAATCAGCCCTGCAATCTCCTGGGCAAAGACCGTTTTCCCCCTTTGAGAGAGGTGTCTCCCATTTAAGGTCAGCATTCCTGGTGCTGTGTAGGCTGTCCCATTATCAAAAAAACCAAAATTGTTGTGGCGACACCAGCCCTGGAGCCATGTGTTGATATAGTGTATTCTTCTGTTCCCTCCATTGTCACTGCTTTCAACTGGAAGGAGGTATAAAAAATAACCTGTGCTCTAGATTCTTTCACCAACCTTCCCAAGGCTCTAAAGTCTCTCTTAACTGTCCTTGAACTATGTTCTACTGCTTCATCTCCACCCACACGAAAAATCAGTAGCAGATAGTAGTCTGAGGACCTCACTAAGCTAGGAATCCTCCCAGTGATGTCCTTAACTTGTGCTCCAGGGAGACAGCAGACCTCCCTGTGAAGAGGGTCTGCATGGCATACTGGACCCTCCATACCCTTCAGAGCAGAGTCTCTTACAACTAAAACCCTTCTTTTCTTTTTCTTGTGTGAGGTGTTGATGTGGACAGTAGGCCTGTCTGACTGCACAGACCCTACAGATGTAGCTTCCCCATTGTCCCCATCCTCATTTGTCTGTTCTTTCTCTACCAGGGCCTCATATCTGTTGCACAGAGGCACCTGGGGGTGAGGTGGGCAAGAGGGGATTTTACCTGCTGCCCCTGCCATGAACTAGCCTCCACTCATTCTCATCATTTGGGCTTCTGTCTGTGGCCTGACAGGGGCAGGACATTGAGGCCCTTTGATCCTGGGTGTTCTTCAGCGGGTGCTCCCATTCTGGTTTCAAGGTGGGTAGATTGGCTCCACCAATCTACCTCCTGCTCCACCTCCCTCATGCTCCTCAGCCTTTCAACTTCTTTGGCCACCAGCAGATCACCTACCTTGTCCCAGCGAACGCAGCAGTTCTCCTGGCTGCCTCTTGCTGCCCGCGCAAGGCTCTGGCACTGCCTGCAGCCGTGACCTGAATGGCAGCGTGTTTCCGTGGGAGTTCTGTCAGTGTCCCCACATCCTGGCAAGTGCAGAGATGGCCACCTCCCACCAGGTGGGTGCCATGCTGGGCTCCCACCAACCCACAGTGCTAACGGTGAGCAGGCCAGGACTGTTCTGCTCCTTGCCAACTGAGCAATGGTGCTTAGAACACTATTTGGGCATGCTCTGTCAGAATTTTTCAAGGAACATGCCCAGAATGAACGGGGACTGCAGATACCCCAAACCCATGCTATGAGGGATGGATGACTGCAAGCTGCAGAGAGCAGCTTGGCTTTCACAACACTCCTGGGACTGGCTTCTGGGTCCATGAGCCAACCCAGAGCTCAATGAGCATCTCCCCCTAAGAGCAGATTCTGCTGAGCCCTGTGGGCACGATTCAGTTTAAGACACCAAATCTATGACTCAAAATGAAGGTTTCCACGTGGGTCAGGCACTTAAACTCCCACTGATATGATAAAGATCTCATCAAAACTGCCAGTGGAGCCTGCAGAAGGATCCCACCTCCCCTAAAGCACAATTTCTTTGCTGAGCTGCCTACAACTTCCTTCTACCTCAGACACCTGTGGACACCTACTCTCAGAAATCCTCATTTAGATGTCAGTTACCAAGTGAAACCCTGCGCTTAGAGATGCATAACAGCTACAGTGCTGCAGTGGCAAGCTCTTTCCAGCACCACTGTGATCACAGCCACAGGATGTCTACGCTGTCCAGCCCTCTACTGCCCCCTGGACAGGACAGGCCCAGTACCCATGGCAGTGAATTACCAGCACTGCCCAGCTCAAGCTGACAAGGAGAAGCAGCCCTCTGAGGACTGCTGGCTGCAGGAGCAAGGGATAATATTAACACCCAAGGCCGGGCAGAAAGGAGCAGACAGCCTTCCTGCTAAGACTAGCATTGCTTCCTCAACATTTTGTTGTGTTAACAGCTAGAAAGTATTTTCAGCTCAGCCATTTCAGGTCATCTCAGCTGAGAAATGAGTTAAGAAGTTGCATCATACTCCATAATCAGTGGTTGTACACAGAGACTTTCTTTAGGCTATAGTTTAAGGTATGTTACATAGAGAGCGAAGGGGAAAGACATGCAGACCTGTTCTGGCTTGGATCTTAAAGGCATGTGAGGACCAAATATGAGGTACCAGCACGTGCATATGGAGGTACAATAAGTGGAAAGTTAGAGAGGGCCACACAGCTCCTCTCTTCTGCACTTGCAGTCTCTGAATCCAGCACTTGGCTTTCTGTCTGTGCATCATTATATGTTGACCACTACCATGGTGTGTAAACAAATACAGAGCATGAATCAATCATTACAAAAATGAGACCACAAACGTGAACCTCAAAAGAGGCTGTGGCCCCCAGCTAGTCAAGCTCCAGGTCTATCTGAGGCGGCTTATGTTTGCATGAGATAAGTTATGTGGCTGGCACCCCACCACTGATGGCTGTCTAGTCTCCAGTGGAGATTTCAGCATTCTCTCCACCTTGCCTGATCCTGGAGAGTCCCACAGTATGGGTGCAATGAGGTAGGCAGGGCACAGAGGGGCAGCTAGGGGCAAAGGGGAATCAGTAAGAGGTGGCCATTGACAATGCCCAGAGATGTCTAAAGGTCTTCTGACCTGAGGTACCCTATGGATGCCTTGGATAGTGCAGATGTAATGGAGGAGCTGAGTCCCAGAGGGCCTTGGGCAAGGACAAGCTGCTCTAGCTTTGTCCCTTCACATGGAAGCAGAAGACTTAACAACACTGATGTAGGTGCTGGACTGGTTTATTTGGCTGTATAAATAACTAACCCTTTCCTAAGTCTGCTACTGCTTTGATTGCTCACCTAGCTGCAACCCTACAAGATAGAAATAGGGCTTAATTCTGAAATTATTTGCTGCCTTCAGGAAAAAGCAATTATTGTTGGGAAAGGGCTTTTAACTCTCCCCCCATGCTGGCTGTCTGCTGGAAGCAGTGGATAATCCAGAAAGCAAGCCCCAGATCTTGCCATGCTGGCGGACAGGAAGCAGCCCTTTCCGAGGAAGGCGAAAGACCTGGCTTCAGCTGCTGCTTCTTAATTAGCTGCTGCAGGTGGAAAGCTGTGCAAGTCCCTCACATTGCTTTTATAACTGTCACATCTTCATGTGGCTGGACCTTTTCTTTCCACTGTAACTTGGCCATTTTTGGAAGAGAAATATTTTGGGTCACATTATCAATTTTCCACCCAAGGAAAGCTTATAAAAATTAATCTATAAACAAATTGATGTGAGGAAAAAAGTTAGCAGAACTGTTTTCAAATGGAGAACCTTCAAAGGATTTGAGCTCATTCCATTTGAATTACAAAGTCAGAACTTTAGTCCAGCCACTCTTTGGTTCCCTACCTCTCTTCCCCACCCATGCTGCCTTGCATCACACTTGAACAAGTCCCTGGTGAGTACTTTTTTCCTAATGATTTAATCTTACATTGGCAGAAGTACCTTGATAGACTGTTCTTGAGGTTGAAGACTCCATTTGCTGTCCACAGCAGGCACAAGAAGGCACTGAGCTGCATTTCTGATGGTGATGTGCTAATCCATCTTGGACAGGCAGAGGAGGGTACTCCTTCCCACAGACCTACACATTACTGTGACTTTCTGTTAATAGTCCCACAATAATTCTCAGCTAGGTCAGTGTTTAGTCTGCAGACATCAATCTAACTAGACTAGACTAAGGCCACCATGAAGATACCTGACTTTGTAGTAATCTTGTGCCCTTTCAGTTAGTGCTGATGCAAATTAGTGACACTGAGGCTATATGGCTGATAATAACCTTACAAAAACACAAGCCTGTCTTTTCTTTAAAGTGAGATCCCAATTGCACAGCCAAGTGACCACCGAGATAACCACAGAGAAGTCAAGGAGGACTGCAAGAGCCACCATCCCTTTGGTATAAATACAGGAAGCAAAAGCCTTCAAGGTGCTTTGTGGAACTAGAAGAAAAAAAGCAGCCTCCACTCAGAGACATGCATTCCTGCATAAACAGTATAAAGAAATTACCTCTGCTTACAGGTGTCTCATATCTCAGTGGTTATTGTTTTTGTGTGTTTATGGAAAGAAGGCAGAGCAGTTCAGAGGAGTCAAGGACACAGCCTAAACAAACATTAGGATGATGTCTCCAAGAACAGAGGCAGGGTGGGGGAGAAGAGAGATTTTTGACTATGCTGATTAAAAGACAATTGTAAGGTGAAAAAATAGGTCCTGATTCCTCCTGTTTCTGGGGACACCGCACGTTGCATATTCCTTGTAAACAGAGGACTAAAGTAGCCTGACCCTGTCATCACCTTCATCTCCTAATCAACACAGTCCACAGCACTCTGAATTTTGGTGAGTGACCTGGAGTGCAAAGTATTACCACGCATGTCAGGAGCAAGAGCCTGGCTCCAGGAGGAGAAACTGAGGATCTGTATGTGCATAGCCTCAGGAGAGTTAGGGTAATGGGGATGACACCAAAATCAGCCATGGTGGAAGCAAATCTGAAAGCCAAGTGGGAAGCATGGGGCTCACAGGCTGCATCTGATCTGCAGCTGTATTCTACAGAGTCTGCAGGCAACCAAAGTTCTTGCTTTACCTCCATCCCTCCTCCATCTCATCCTCCATGACACTCCTGCCTTCTCCTCTCCCCCTGCACCCTCAAATCCTTGTGACTCTACCGTGCCAAGTGGTGGAAGAACAGAGCTGTCCCATCAGCCATGTGGCTGTCAATGTTACCTGTGCTGCTGATGTGGTGCTGGGAGAACCCTCAGCACTTTTGAGATCATTCAAGCCCCCCACAGCAAAAATGTCTCCCTTGACCTACAGCCAGCAGTGTGAGGCATCATCAAAGGAGAAAGTTATCAAATAAAGAAAGAAGAAACATCCAGAGGTCTCTTGATAATGGAGGAGAGATGAACTGTAGGTGGAGATGAAATTGCTTTTGGAGCAACAGCTACATAATGTCTAGCCAGATCGGGAAGCCCCATAGCTGGAAGCAGAGACATGTCTGCTCTGAACGAGGTGGAATTCCATGGAGCCAGGGAGACTCAAAGGTATCTTGACAACTTGAAACCTGCTAATAGACATGAGCAGCAGCAAGGAATGACAGATCTCAGAAACTGTGTTGAGAAAGCAATGAAAGGGGCAGAGGTCAGAGTAGACCTCACTCAGCCACCTGGCTGCACAAGTAGGTTAGCCAAATGACCTCAGTAAAACTATTTTCTACTCCATTTGTAACCCTCAGAGGCCAGTCAGGGAGAGGAGAGATTGTCCAGTTCAAATAATGCAAACCTTAATTTCTTTGAGGGAAAACTCCCTGACAGGCTTCTTGGCTCTGCTCAGTGTCTCACCCAAGCAAGTGGCTTAGAAGTGGGATAGGAGAGGTTTCCAGCAGCCAGCCCATGCACGCCAACTCTGTCCGTGCTACAGAGCTGTGCATGACAGACAACCAAGCTCTCCAAGTTTGCAGGAGCTGTTGAGATGTGGCGCACAGGCAGCCATCAGGCAGAAAGAGCCAGATCACAGAATTAGCAGCAAGGGGAAAGCTGAATCCTCTGGCCTGGCTGAGGACCAGATGAGACCTATTCTTGGCATAATCTGGTGCAAACAAGGACTCCCAGGATAAATGGGCAGTGGAACAACTGAGACACATTTAGCTGGACATAAACTTGCAGGGCCAGATCAGCAGAAGGAAATCAGACACCTCAAGGGCTTGGAGAATTTGCCCCACCATTTGAGTTTTTCTTTGCAGCAGCCAACCAGAAAAGGAAGCAGCTGCTAGCAAGAAAGATGGACATTAATTGCCATGAGCCCCATAAGCACAGATATGTCAAATGGAAAAGGTGACTCTAGTCTGGTCTGTGGCATTTTTGAACAATTAGAAAAAGTGACAGATTTGGTTTGTAAAACAAGAGAAGCTGGCAATAATGCAAAAACTAAAGAAAGCAGTTGACTTAAGTGTTGGTACAGTGAAAAAGTTCGCTATAAAACGTCAGCTTCTTATAATAGGAGGTTGGGCCAGAACAAAACATCACAAGAGCCTAGTAAAAAGCCTCTTTCCCAGTCTGAGAGCTGCAAGGACTCCACATTATGTCAGTGAAGCCCAGAGATACACAAATGAGGCCTCAGGCTTTTATTTAGATCCTCACAGCTGAACAACAGAAGGAGGAGACTGGTTACAAATCATTTGCTGGTATCTGTGAAATGCATGGAAAAAGTGGACACTGCCTCAAGGATAACCATTAATAGAGCAGACATGCTAAAACCAGTAAAGAGTAGACTATCCAAAAGTTAACCAACTAATTGGTCTCAAATGGACACAGTGACAGGGAAACATGCACTCGTCCAACAGTTGGGAAACTTGGGTTTTCAAATTGGACATCTGGAATTTGAGCTAGATTTCTGGAGAGTCGAGATAGTGGATGAGCTAATAAACAGTTTGGATTTCATTACAACTAATAGCTGAGTAAGTGCCAGAAAACCATGTCTTACAGACCCTGCTTGTGAAAATTCTTTATAAATACATGGCACAGGTGAGCAAAATGATTTGTAGACAACTGGCTTGCAGTTAACGGGGAACAGCACTGTTATAAGTGATATGCCATCAGAGCTTTCCAGAACTTTCCAGAGACCAAAATCTGTTTTGAGACCTAGGATCTCAGAGGGATTTTAGCTGCTCAAGTGTTGGTGTATTGTGTGCTAGACATTTTTGACAAGGAACAAATAAAAGGGGGAAAGAAAATGAGGGCCAGAAAGCATGATGAAGTAGACAGAGGTAGTAAATACACAGAAGAAAACTAGCAGGGAAAGAAGAGTGGAGATAAATGCAGGGAGCTTAGTGTTTGGTGCTGAGGATGGCTTACAAACCTTTGTTGCTGAATTTCCTGGAGCTGTCAACGGTCTTGTTGACAAAGTAGCACAGGACCAAAATAGAGGAAGGTGGCCACAGAGTAGCCACTTCTCTGCTTAAATGAAGCCAAGTACAGGAGGTACTCTGGGCAGCTAGGAATTTCAGGAAGGTGAGTCTGAGCTCTTACATCACCTTGGGCTTCACTGGTTGTTCAGTGGAAGGAGGTCAACCCCATGTCCTGTTCAAGACTGCAAGGACCACTGCAGCTTAGTTTTCCTCGCTGGATCTGACAAACACCTGTGGACCTCACTAGAAAGATCTGATTCATAGTGGCCAAGTGAAGAACTCAGTGGCCACTGAATGTGGCTGCTTATAGCCACATGTTATACCTCAAGCACACCCCTGCAGAGACAGGGTCAAACTGCTTTTAAGCATCTCCACATGACACTGGTGCACCCAATTTGTGGATGTCCTAGCTCACTCTGGGAGTAGTGACATGCCCTGAGGGACACATCTCCTCTGGCTCCTTGGTGAGGCACTTCTGCTGCACAATCAAACTCTGTGGCCCGTACCTGGTGAGTTTACAGATGGTCTGAGATGAGCTTAAGTCTGACAGGCTGCAATAAAACTCCAAAGAAAAAGAGTATTCCATAATAAAAGCACAGTTTGCTTTGGGTACCTGGGGAGTGAAGGAGGAATTTCTACTGACACATTGACAGTGGAGCTGTCCAGAAACAGCTGCTCTTCCTGGGTGTGCAGGATCAGGGAGGACTTCATTTCCTAACAAGAACTTTTCTTCTAAGCTTGCAGATACTGCATAACACCAGCTAGCTTGGGTGAGGTTGTGACAGAGAACCATTGCAATGCTCACCAGAGCACAATTTAGCATTTGTGGAATTACAAAGGCTCTTATGACCATTCACAGTTTGCTTTTCTGGATTTTAAAATGCCTTTCATATAGGAAACAGATGCTAATAGATAATGAACTTCAGTTTAGACAGCTACAGCTGTTGCTACAGCAACATAAAAGATTTGAAAGTGTCCTGATTGCAGCAACCATTTCAGATCTCTGAGGTGGCTTACTGTATAACTGAAACATACCTTGGGGTAAAAATTTTATTTATATACCTTCACTACTGCTTGAATGGGAATAAAATACTTGTGTGACAGCAAAATGAAAATACTCTGACTACTTAAAATATTACAAGAGATAACATTTTTCTTTTTGTCTAGAACATACTCTTTAGAATACCACCACTGTAGACTCATGACATTGGTGAGAATGAAGTAAAGCTGCTTTTATGGATTAAATGTAGCTGCTGCCTTCCTACTGGGAGGAGTGAAATCCTTTTGTGGGACCCAACATCATCAACCTCTATGTGAAACATGGACATTGCTATGCATGCATATATGGAAAGGGAAGTCTCTTAGTCTTAATTTCTGAAATTTGGATGTCTGAAGTGGGGACAGAATGTAACAGAACAGCAAGAAACTTGACCCAACAAGCTTGGTGAAAATCTTTAAAAAGGAAAAAAAAAAAAAAAAGGAAATTCTTTGGCCAAGTGTCCTGCACAAGGAACAAGGAGCTATGAGCAGACTGTCAACCCCTTGCTGTTCAAGTCCTCCTGTGCTGATGAGAAAAAACTTTTGATGGTCACTGTGAATAAAGAAGCTAGTCTCAAAACCACATTATTTAGTGAGCAATTTCTCTCCCTGCCAGAACCTACCTACAGGACTATAAATTGTGCCCACTTGAGTCAAAAATTTAATACTTTTATTTTTTCCTTAAACCTTTCGAGAATATCATTAACACACATGAACTTTGCATGTAAGTATTCAACAGACTTATTTATTACATTGTCTTTAAAAGACCCTCTTCACCTACAAAACTCAAACCAGTTAATCCTCCTTATAAAATTAACTGGTTGCTGATAGAACTACCACTCACTTTTTTCCCATCAAAAATAATTGTCAAATCTTGTTTTCTGTAGCACTAACGGAGGCAAGGCAAGAACCTGCTCTTTTCCAAAACAAGGTGACATGCATATGTGTGCTAGCAATATCTAGAAATTCTTTCAAGCCATTTAAATTCTTTCAATAAACTCTTTTAGCCGTATTTTACTTCCAGCTTCACCTCCCTCCCTTGTAATAAAACACCAAATATCAGAGTTGTTTTTCAAAAAAATCCAAATGCAAAGTTACATATTACCATTGCACTTCTGAGAACTATGGTTGCATGCACTAAGATGTGGTAAGCTTGCAGTAAACCAAAAGGACTCGCGTTCCGTGGCATATTCATTATGCTTCCCTACTGAGTAATTGTATCACCTGCCCTGTACGGATTCTTTATGCGTCAAGAGAGATGCAATTTCTGGCCAGAGCAGCTTCAGTATTGAGTCTTACCTTCCGTGGATGTGTAATCATTTACACCTGTGCAAAGTATATGTAAACTCACTTTGCACTCACTTTACATAGGTGTAAATGGCTGCACAAGGTGAGAAGCAGGGGAGAATCAAGCCCATAGTGACTGCAAAGTGCTTAAGCAGGGTGTGATGGAGATCAACAGAGGTGCATGGAATACAGGGATCAGCAGGCAAGAAAACGTCAGCAGCAGTTTGGGAGTTTATTCTCCCTCATTGTGCAAGCAGCATCTATTATTAGCAATGGAAGTCATGCGTGTGTGCCCAGAGGATAATAAATCAGCTGCTGTGTGAATGCTGCAGGCCTGCCTGCTCTAGTTCCTCTGGCACTGCTCTAAGCGTTAGGCTGCAGAAGTAAACCTGTGCTGCCACCCGGGTTGGAAGATGCCACGTGGCTCTGTGGTTGTGAGATCACTTTACGTGGAGAATCAGGATAAACCTAGAGGCTCTGGCTTGGTTGAGGGTATGTTTTTTGTGAGTCAAACAGGTTATCAAAAAACCTGGCTTGATCACTGCTGAAATAGCACAGGTGCTCCTAGCCCTTTTTGTTATATTGTCTCCTAAAGCTGCCTGAGAGCTGGGGGGCACAAAAGCTTTCAAAGGAAACTGCTTTTTATGAGCTGCTGGATAGAACAGAGTAGATAGATAGATCTAAAATTAATCTACTGTCTTTTGTCAGAGCTCTCCAACCAAGGTTAAAGCCAGTAATTACCATGATGGGCTATTTGGGGGAGGTTGGAGGAGAAGGGAGAAAAATTTTTCATGCTAACTTTTTTAACCTGAAGATTAGGGTTTATATAACAACTCTGCTTGGTAGTCTGAAAAAGACCTACTGAAATGTGTTCCTCTTAGTCTTACACCTGCCAGCTTTCTTCACTCTTCTTTCCCTAGCCTACTAATAGCAATGGTAAATGCATCCAGAGAAATACGGTTGCTATAAAGTCCTGAAGTTTCTGTGTAGCGTGACATAAAATTACTGAATCTGAAATAAAGTATGTGTGTCATTTTTCCATGGGACTTTTAAAATGTGCTGCTGGATATATGTGAAAATATAAAATACTGCTCACAAAAATTTAAGGCAGAAAGCATACACTCATGAAGGAAAACTGCTTCGTTACAGCTATCTTTCCAAGGCAAAGCAGTCACACCTGGTGCATGAAAGGCTGGAAATCTACATGTCCCACTGGTTTTGCTGTGTTTGCAGTACTCGGTGTGGGAGAGGGCTAGCCATCAGTGCAGAAGTGTTTTCTCATGACTACAAAGTTCTGCAAAGCCGGCACTGAAGTCAAGCCTAACACTCATTCATGTCCCACAACAGTCAGGCTAAATCTCATTCACAAGCCAGATGATGACAGCTAGGACAAGGGATCATTTTTAGTTGTAAAACAAGCAATTTTGAGCACATGATTGTGGTAAATAATCCAAACAGTTTCTTATTTAATGGAAGCACTAACCAATGACAGCATCAAAGACGTGATGTGAAGGGAGAGTGGGTGAAGTCTGGTATTGGCCTCTTGCAGGCCCCCGTGGGCCAGGAAAATCAGATTCTAGAAAGAGAGGACTATCTCAATACTTATATTAACAATAGAGTGAAAAAAGTCTTTATTTTCAGTAACAGGCTTTGAGCAAAGGACTTTTACCCTCTACTCCTGTTTTCCTAGTAAGTCATGAAAAGTTTACTTACCCCAAACCAGGTGCCACCAATGGCTTCCTCTGTAATGGGCTTTTACATGTCTTTTCAGCATGAGCTACAAGTAACAGAAAGAATGTGTTCTTTCTAGGTAGAGCAGGAGTGTAAGGACTGACCTGGGACCATCCCTTGAGTAGCAGCAGTGCCAGGCAGCAGTGCCTGAGTTGACTTTCCAGTGGCGTACAACATGGGGCTAAGAGAGAGCCCCCACCCTGCCCTGATACTGGGCTCCTTAAGCCTGCCAGCAGGATCTCACCATGTCACCTCTCCCATGGGCAATACACACACTGCAGCCAAAGCCACAGATATGCTGCAATGGCAGGAGGATAGAGGGGATCAGTCTCAGCTTCCCCACAACTGTTCCACTGTGCTATATATAGGATGCAGCTGGTACCTGCAGTATGGTGCAAAGCCACCACTCAAGAGTAAAGCAGGTGCTCAGAGGGAGCTGCAAAGAGCTGAAGTTCCTTCAGCCATGTTTCTTGCCTCATCTCCTTTGCTTGTAATCCCAGGGGCAGCAATGTCTCAAAGTTGCCATAAACGTGTAGTTCTCTGTAGTATGGAAACAACTGTGAAACTTCTGTACCTGGTGGTGTTGAAATGCCTGGAGGCAGCTGAGTTAGGATATGGGATTCTTCACCATACTTGGCACTCATGGTAGGATCCCTCCACCATCTTCTTAGTGGCAGCTGGCCTCTGGCACCTGCTGTAGTGTCCTATCTGTCATGGTCAATGTTGTGCACACTCTTCAGCTTCTCTGGAGGACAGCGGAAGACTGTGACTAGATCCTTGTAGATTTATTCATTTATCTCACAATTCTATTCAAATGCCATAAATTATAAAGGCAGGCTTACTGCAGCTTGGTACCAGCAGCATCTTCAATTGCTGCTACCATAAAGCCATTTTCTTCTTCTACTCAGCTGCTATGAAATCCATTTGATATTTCCTAAGGTACTAAAATATACTTTCTTTTAAGTGTTTGGCTATTTTTCCACAAAAGTACTTATCTAGAGCTGCAGTGGATTCTTTAATACTTCATGTTTTTAAAGGCTAAAGCCAAAGAAGATTTAAATAGGTAAGTCTAAAACTGTCTGTCTTGAAAACAGTCTCTTAATAAGAAGTGACGCTCATAATGCCTGAGTCCCTTCTTCAGCCCCCACTTATTTTTTCAATACCCCAAGAAACATATTTGGAACCATCTTAGGCCAGCAGTCCTAGTATACTTAAAACCACTTGGGACTCAAGGGTGAAGGTTTTTCTCTTCCTAAGTCCGCAGAGGATTCCATTTACTCTCAGAGCATATGTACATCCTAGATCATGTGCTAGTAGAAAATAATGGAAAGTCCTTTCCTTAAAATGTGTCCAGTGGTATGACCCCTCATGTGCTTACCTAGCCCAGTGATTAGAGCATTTTGCTGGGCACTAGAGGATCTGATTTCAATGCCATTGGTGGCTGGAGGTGATTAGACACTGTCTCCTGCAAGCATGCAGAGCTATCTAGCAGCATTTTGTGGTCACCCTGATGGGAGGGTTGCTCTGCTCCTTTTGCTGAAATTGAGCAATTCCTGTGAGAATAAGGTAAGGATGGGTGGCTAGGGAAGAAAGATGGCAAAAAGGAGGAAGGAATGTGAGCAGGAGATAGGGAGCAGCTCTGGGAGAAGGAGGGTCAGGTCCCGTCCCTGGCAGCATCTTTCAAGGGAAGGGTGGGAAGCCCACGTGCCCTCCTGCCAGCAAAGTGTTCCAACCAGTGCCAGCAGCCCACTTCTTCTCTGTGGGACAGCAAATGTATGGAGCACTGTAGTTTCTCATGCCTGGGCTATCTGACAGCTTCGTCCAAGCTCCCCACACCACCAGTAAGCTGCTCACTGCAACGTCGTTATTTACTTTATCATTCATGCACTTGTGTACATTCCTCACATTTTAGCTGTGGAAGCAGAACAAATTGAGCAAGTTAACCTTCCTTCCCTTCCTCCTGTCATCCAGTTTGCTTCTACAGGTTTATTTCCCCACTCTTGAAGGCTGCTATAGCATGTTAACAGATCAGTCTTCAAGTATTCCTATTTACATCTGTTTTTCCACAGTTACAGACTTAGCAATCTATAGGGGAAGCATCCAGAAAGCCCTTAAAGCACAATTATAGCAGACAGTATTGATTCTGTGACCAACTCCTGTGTAAGAACAGATCTGCTTAGTCTGGCGTCATCAACACTGATTGCACCCAGCACACACAAGCTACCACATACCTTCGCTCTCTATGCCTGCAAAAATCAAGGCGTGCCTGTCCAAGATTTTGTATTGCTCTGTCATGCCTCCTGCCCTCCTCCACTCTGCTCTGGAGAGTCACTGAGCATGAACAAACGGCTTTTTCTTTCTCCATGGGTCCCTTGTGTCTATGGGCCAATGCCACGTTTTCAGATTACAAGTTCTGAAATGCTTTCATAAGCCTGAAGCTGAGCAGAATAAAGGGACACAATTAAACTCTATGTGTCTATTAGCCAAAAGTGCATCTCTTTTTCACCAGTCTCTTCTCTGTCTTAAAATATGTTTTTATAAACTAGTGCATACAAGCACGTGTGGGTGCAAAGGCAGGTATGCAGCCTGAGACAAACCAGTACATCTGGTCCTCAGCTTGGCTGCCCCATCATCTGGTTGCACCTGCACTGCTTGGTTCTGGTCCTGCCTGTGGCTCAGGCAGATCTCAAAATCCTGCCCTTTATTTTTTTTAACTGAAACCACTGCTAAAGTCCAGCAATCACTGACATCCAGTGGTAGCGAGAATAATTACAAATGTTATTCTGAGAGGCTTGTTTGTTACCTGCAGAAACTCAAGTTAAGGTGAAGGCTTGATTTTGAGCTCTACAAAAGGAGGGCAAGTCAGCTGAGACACAACCTTGTTTTTGTTAGACGGGAGAGGGCAGGTGCCTCAGAATCAGTATTGAAAAGCAACCCTATGTTCCCTGCGTGAAGGGGCTGAGTCTGACTGTGCTGCTGTATAGTTTGGGAGTAGCCCCAGATGGCAAACTGAGTTCTGCCTTTCAGAAACTGTCTTGAGACCAGACCTGAAGTTTCCTGACCCACACAGTTTAGAGTGGGACAAAATTAAGACTTGAGCAACAGTGACCCCACTATGTTGGTCTAATAAAAACAGTGTTGCAGGGTGAGCCCTTCAGGCCCTCACAGTAAAGCTGAAATATCAATTAAATCCTCTGGTGGGTGATTGTGCCTGAAGAAAACAACATCAAAGTCCCAGCTTTGGCTTAATTCCATTCTGCACAAATAATTAGCAATTTATTTATGGTTGGAGGTGGGTGGGAGGGCATTATGTATCTTTTTTATGATGGTGCAAATACTACTTGTTCCTAAATGCTTGTATGGTCTTATATTTCTTACGTATGAAACTATGGGATATGGTGCAACTGCTGAGAGAGTTACTATGTTTCATTATTATCTTTTTTTTCCTATGCAGTAAGTCTCTAGAGTGTCTGACCGCATTTAGTGAATGCTTAGGAATAATTGTTAGGAAAAAAGGTCAGATCCCCACAGAAAGCATGGAGATAAAGTCTCTGGATGGTACAGCCTTTCCAAATTAAACCAGGAAATGTCACTTTATCAGTGAAAGCATAATTATGAAACTGAAGCTCTTTCCAGGGTATCTTTGATTTTTTTTTTCTCTTTTTTGGGGGGCAAGGGGATAAAACCAAAAGAAAAAAGTAATCTAACTTCTTTTTTTATTTATGAAATTCCTTCAAGAATATGGGAGCAGAAGGTGAATTTTGACAAGCATTAAATACTTCCAGTGAAGCAAATTTTAATGGCTGCTGACACCACCATAATTTAATACTTGGGCCTTTGTAAACAGTTTGCACAGAATGCCCTGTAAGCAATCTGAGTTCATTGCAAGTGCTCCAGCACTTTCTGAATGTGAGACTTCATCTGTCTCTTCCCCTTCAGCCTCCAGCCCTTTCTGTACTGTTTTCACCCCCTTCTGATACCCCTTGCAGAGAGAATATTCCTCCAACATTTTTGGCATCAACCACAGTCCCTGTCACATTGACATGTATTACAGCAGTATCTCTTGAAGCTTTGGCCATAAGCAATACCCCATCACAGGGCATTAGCTGTATAAAAGAGGCTCTCTGCTGCAAGGGGTTCAAAGGTGAAGGCTGTACCCAACAAAAAGGTTGGGTAGTTCATGCTAAGGTCTGGCTGGGATTTGAAGCCCCCTTCACTTGTGTGTCCTGCTCTATGTAAGGTGCTGCCCTTAGCGGCAGAGAAAGCTGGAACAGGAGAAGCAGCAGCACATTTTACAGTGGCAGATTTAAATGTAATGAAAAGGAAGAATTTCACTTCCTTACCTTGAGTTTCACAGATTTTGTCTTGTGCCTTCTGCCCATGTGGGTAGGGATAGCTTTCTGTTTTGCACTGTATGGAGGGCCAAACAGAAGAGCCATGACTGAAAAAAGTGGGAGGAAGGAGTGACATGCCTTCCCTTACAACACACAAGATAATTCTCCCTGGATCATCTTGGCTGACAGTGCTGGGATGCGAGCAAGGGCTCTCATCTTCCTTTGCTCTGCCTCACCAATAGCAAGAGCCCTTTCACACTTACGGAAAGCATAACAACGACAGTGAACCAGGATTTGCTCAAGAAGCTGAAGAAGCTGAACTTGCTCTGACGCTGATACAAGCCTCCACACAGTGTCAGCAATGAAGGATTGCTGTGCCCATAACTGGGGAGAAAGCCAGAATCTCTTTTCTGATACTGAAATAAAGCAGTCCCCCTTTTAGACCAGTCAGGAAAGTAATTGTTCATTCCTCAGGCCGAGCGGCACATATGCAATCTCTTTGTTAAGTAGCTTTCTAAATTTTTGCTCCTTGGCTCTTGCAGTCACAGTCTGTGTGATTGCCAGCCCTGAACACAGGCCAGGAAACCCCACTCCCAACCCAGAAGGGGCTAATGCAGCGCACCACACTTATAACACAGACAGAGCTATAAATGGGCTGCTGGTTACAGCCACTGGAGAAGGGGCCGGGGGAAAAGTCCACACTTCCCAAATACAGCTTCTAAAATTCAATACAGGTACTCTGGTTATAGAGCATGCAGAAACCTTAATTATAAGAGAAGATCAGTATGTGAAAGAGGAAGGGGACCCTTGGTGGCTACTGCTGGCAAAGGTAGAGGTGACATGGATAAGCTGGAGAACACTTTTTCTTACAAAACAACTATCAACTGAAACATCAGCATGCTTTAGGCAAACATGCCCAGGCAAAAAGCCTAGCAGTGAGAAAAAACAGGGTAACTAGTACAGATAGAAGGGAATTAAATCTGTGGCAAGCTAAAACCAAAGCCAAACCTCTTTGTGGTATTGAAATAGCTTTGCTACTGCCTCGAATACGAGCCTTCAGAGTGAAGGAGCTGGAGTGTGCCACGGGGAAGACTGGGTAACAGATGCCTTACAGCTACCTGTCCCTATTCTACATAGTCAGATCTTCAGGGTGGTCATCTGTTTCTAGGATCTGGAAGTGTTGTTTAGGTGACCAAAGTCTGGTTCTTGCCTGAGTGACAGCCTGCGAAGTCACCATCTATCTGTGTAGTTTTGATACAAAACACCACACCACCATGCCAGCAAAATAACATTTTATACTGGTTTGTACATGCATAAGGGCTTTATGGATTTAGGCTGAGAAGAAATGAAGGGTAAGAAGTCCTTCTCCCATATCATTATCAGTGTGTTGAGACAGGCAAACAGCATTGCTCAATTCATTTCCATTAGAAAATGAATGTGCTTCCACATTCCTGGACAGCAAATAACAGGAGGCACTGGCTCATAAGGAGCTAGTCTGCAATTTTACCATAACTGGCTGAAGGACTTGGAAATAAGAAGTGTTTTTCCACATGGGCCCTACTGAAACGTGAGCCTGAAGCTTGTCCAGCCAACAGCCGGGATTCACACCTTTCTTTCTGTACCTGCATTTCTTGGTCCCTCCAAGGGTGGGTATTATCTGCCTGCTTGATAGCTTTAAAGCTGGAAAAGGCCTTGGCTGAGCTGAAGGGATCTGACTGAGAGCAAATAATAATATCAGGGTTAAGAAACAGGCAACCTTTGTTGCTGGTGCTGTACTCTGCAAGAGTAATCTTGTTGTGTGCCAACCACCCCAGGCCAGTGGCTAAGGTAACAGGCTATTAGGCATCACACTCAGGACCAGCAGAAGTGGCTAAAGATAACTTTTCTGCATGAGTCTTCTTCCCAACATAATGTGTGACTGGTTGCTATCTTCTGGGACTACAAAAACTCCTGCTCAGATTCTCAGCATCTATTACTTTGTGGAGATCTAAAAATGTCTTTCTCAGAATGAAAAGATGGTTATTTCACATTTTATGTAGAATCAGAAAAAGTGAGCCTGCAAAACCCCTGATCCAGGACACCAGTTTTGAGGCTGCTTACCTAATCTGGGAAGACATGCATTTAAGACCCTGTTCTTTCTCAGATGAAGGGTTTTGAAATCTTTGCCTCCTTCTACTGAGCAAGAGAAGAGCTGCTTGCTGACTAGTGACTGTTGTGAACATATCCATGGACAGACACTCTGCTTGCAGCTTAAAGGTTGGATTTTAATCTTTACTCTGGTTAATCCTTACACAAAGCAGAACAGCTCTAATGATAGATGATGAACAAGAGAGTGAGCAAACCCCAACACTTCTGGCAGCAGGGTCCATGTTTGGGATTTGCCACACAGGCAAGCAACTTGAACTTTTCATCGTCCATGTTTTAAAATTAATATTATGTCCTGCTGGCCTCTTCTGAAATACAGCTGCCTCTTTCTGATCAGAAATTTTGTCATGGCTCTAGAGAAGATAACTTATGCAGTGAGTATTTTCCTCTCGCTTTGTCCTGGCACTGCTGGTCCAGATGAATGCTGTTAGCATGTCAGGACGTGGTAGCAGAGAACATTCCATTCCTGCTATCCTTGTCAGGACCACAAAAAGTGGAATGATAATTTTTAAAAACTGCTTTGGCTCAGATCTGAAGTTTCAATAGTTCTTGAGCAAACCAGGAACACTGCCCTGATTGAATGGGTCATCCTGTTTCCCTACTATTTTTTAAAAAGCATCATTGATTCACCCACAGATGCATGCACCCTTCACAGCGTAAGGGATGGTGTCTCTCTTGCACCAGTTTCCAGATTAGAGCCAGAGGGCTTGTACGGGGAGAGGAGGTGGGATTTTACATCCCTATGCCTAACTCAACAGAGTTTCTGACCAAAGCAGATCTGTGTGCAGCGTACCCTAGCCACATGCTGGAGGGTCAGTGGGGGCAGAGCACTTTCCGTGTCATCTGCTTGTACTTCACATATATTATTACATATCTGTTGGAGGAAGAATAAGTTGGGTTTGCCATTCCCTGGCTCTTGGGTTGTCACTTGGTGGGACAAGCCAGCGCATGAGCTGGCATACCTCTGATATCCTCAGGATGAAATGTACCTTGGAAAGGTAAAAAAATTATTTAATCACTTCTAAAATGTTCACTTCATATTGCTAATTCTTTTGGGTTGACAAAAAATGCTGTGTAGTAGCTGTTTGTCTCTTTTTTTTTATTTTCTTTTTGGCAAATAAAGAAGGTGTCAGGGAGAAATCCCTCAGCCCTTTTACATTTATGACTTTACACAGAAGGCTGGGGTATGATCTGGATGACAAGCAGTGAGAAAGACCATCTCCACTGACATACATTAATGGAGAGTGTGCATACATGTGACTGAAGGCAGGCTTTCTGGTTTATTTTCTTCATGACTTTACTCAGTGCCTTGTATTAAGCTGTGCTTGCGAGGAGGGAAAGAAGGCAAAAGGATCCTCCAGCTAATTTTGGGGGTTGGGAGGCAGCCTGGATGTTCTGCAGGCTTGAGCTCTGTGGGGTGACTGGGGCAGCATTCAAGAGGTCTTGGTGGCTTTGCATGCTCAACTTCTTCAGCTGAAGTCATAGTCTTTATGAAGCATTTAATTCTGTAGTTTTAGAGTTGTTGAAAAAGCAAAGGGAAGATTTATAACAACATTTGCTAACTCTAGGCCAACTGGTTTGGCACAGGAAAGAGCTATGTTTTTCAGAACAGCTTTTCAACATTCCACTGTTAGCTAAAATGTATGAAAATTACAGTTTTGAAATGACCAGATGTTTTTGCCGAGAAAGAAATAGATGACCTGAAAGGGGAAGATGAGGCCTGAACTCGGGCTTCTACACTACAACTGTCAACTTTTCAGCTAATGGATGACCTACTACCATCTAAAACTACTAAATTTCTGTGATTAATGTTGCTAAATTGCAGCCACAGTATATTTATAATTTTCTCCGTCAG
The DNA here is from genome assembly GCA_032159205.1 of Eurystomus glaucurus suahelicus. Taxonomy (NCBI): domain Eukaryota; kingdom Metazoa; phylum Chordata; class Aves; order Coraciiformes; family Coraciidae; genus Eurystomus; species Eurystomus glaucurus. Next base: position 18,969 of record JAVFHW010071883.1, on the reverse strand, counting down.
CTTGATACCATTTGTGCAGCATCACTATAAAAGGTGAAGGAGAGAAAGTGCGATTAATCTGGTATCCTTGTACAGAAAAATATGGCATAGCTCTCCTCAAAGCAGAAGCTTTCAAGTGAAATAAACTAGTGGTTTCATCTGTTTCATTTCCAGCTCTATTTTTTTTAAATCAAGAGCACAGATCCTTTCTGTGTTGTCTGCTTTTCTATACAGAAACTGAGACTATAAACTTTCTTGCTTTCAGCTTCAAATTGCTTACTACAACATGACTATCCAGTACTTTATTCATGTGACTTATCAAGACCACAGGGATCTTATTTTGGGCACCCAAAATAGTCTAATTGGACTGATCTGTGTTAAAATCTGTGCTGGATGGATGAGACGCTTCAAATGTTTTTCTTATTGCTCTGTTGAGCAGTTATCAGTCATATGAAATTAAGAACAAACAGAAGGACTCTGGAGGGAGATGTGATGGTGTTGGATTGCAATCCTCCTCCTCTACTTTATAGGCATTGTTTAAGATGCCCCAAAAAAACCCTGGTAACAGAAACCCTCTTTTCTCCTCTTCTCCTTCAAAGCAGACGTCTGTTAAGGAGGGAATTAAAATGAAGCTGAAGATGGTGGAGGAATTACTGAAATCATCATGGAATCATATAATCTTTTAGGTTGGAAAAGACCTTTAAGATCATCAAGTCCAACTGTTAACCTAACACTGCCAGACTATAATTATTGCTGTGCAATGTCATTCTCCAGTAAAAAGGAGCCAGTTCTTTTGAAGGCCCAGCTGGCTGACGCCATACCCAGTTACCAAGGGTTCTTTTGTTGCCACTATTGCACTGCAGGTGAGAATAGGAGCGCCCTGGAGCTCCCTTTCCATCCTCCTGAGAGGCCTTGATCCCACAAGGCACAGCTCGCCCCGCTCCAAGTGATGGGAGGGGAAGTCATGGGCCATCAGCACCTTGGGAATCAAGCCCAGAAAGCTGCTGCTTCTGCTCCTGAAAAAGTATCATCAGCTGGCTCTGCTGTTCTTCCAAGAGAGCTGACAAAAAAGCTATTTAAAAATCTGTTTAAAATTACGTATTCTCTGCTTTAGGGTTTGCTAAGCTCATTATAGAAGTGGAATGAAATTCCACAGCACGTTTAACATTTTTATTGTTCTTATTTTCTGAGCTTTTCCAACCTAATAGAGAATGACTGATCGCACTGGTGATCCGACAGGGACGAGGTGTAGGAATCACAGCAGCCTGAGCACCATAGCAATACTGTGACTACCAGTTTGGCTACTTCATTGTGTAGGTTGATCCAAGGAGGGATTAAGAGGATTTTGTTTTCCATTTTTTAAGTTGAATGGGCTGGGACGAAAGCCTTTTGCTGCATTTCTGAACAAGTCAGGGTATTTAGAAAAGCAGTAAAAATGGACTGCACCAGAGCTGGACTTTGAGCTATATAAAATCATTTACCATAGGAGATTGACTGTATGAAACCACCAAGTGTCCCCAGCTTTGATCCTTTAGTGGTCACTGATGACGTTTTGTCTTTCTTCATTTCTTGCAGCCTTCTGCAGGGAGCCACTCAGCTGCTGTCTGGCAAGTAATGGGAAAAACGCAGCCCTGGAACATCTTATTGCCAGGATGTATTAAAGTCTGAGGGGTGTGTGGTGGCTCAGATCAAATACAAATCAACCATAAGCCACAGCTTAAATTTAAGTGACCTTCACCTTCTGACAGGCTTGAAAATGATTGATTGTTTTTCATTTGCTTCACCCCCCCTGCCCCCCCCCCCCCCCCCCCAATTCCTAATTAAGGGCAGAAGCAAAGGGAACAACTAATTGTTATCACCAGTTTGGACTTCCAGACTAAGAAATTTCAATTCAGGGAAATGTTGTCCAAATGTTATGCTAAACTGACCCATCGCCAGGAATTTTCAACGCTGCTCTCATTGCTAATCTATATGCACCATATCATGCACATTTTTCCCTTTTAGCACCTACCACTTGTGCCTGAAGACCATTCAGCTCTTGACAAAAGCTTCTGCTGAAAAGGTGGTATTTTCCTTTTACACTAGCCAAGGGAGCATAGGCGAGGAGGGAGGAAGCCTCACGTTCAATGGCTGATATCTCATTTGGATTACTGACTTGCAGTACTTGCCACTACAGTCAGCTAGAGACTTTGTTGACATTTTTGCAAAACCACGGCCTTAGAACCTCAAAGGCATTAGCTTTTGTGATCCTTTGAAGGCTACTGCTACCTTATTTAGATAACATCACCCATATACATGCTGTTTGATATGTACTTGTTCTATGCAATTAAAGCAACATAACTACAAAGGTCTTAATCAGGCACAGTTTTACAGAAACTGAGTAAGAAGGCTGTACACATGGTTGGCAATGTCAAACATACTTTTGGCTAAGCAAGGGTTCAGTTCAGTAGATTACAAAGGGAAAATGAACCCCTTGATTTGGATCAAACAAAACAGTGTCCAATTTGTGATTAAATATCTGCTGCAACTCCTGGGAATTGACATGGGAGCATGGGCACATATGCAAAAGAAGGTTCATCAACTGGCTACCAGAAAGGATGAGAAAGTGGGTTTCTCTTCTTTTCCACCCTTCCTTTGTCTGTAGCCCAGCAGTCATCTCAGATGGCTTATGTTATAGAAGACCCAATTTCAAGTCTTGCCTGTCTGATTTGGACAGCTCTAGAGTGTTACCTCAACTTTTAGCATCTCTTAGAAGGAATACCAGACATCTATACCAAGCAACTATTTTAAATAGTTTCCCTTCAGGTCATCTTGCAGGAAGCTGGTTTCTTCTGCCTGTAGCCCACCCTGGGAATCATTCCGGTCCTAGCATGTGGGGACTCAACAAGCCAACGCACTTAAGCAGTGTTTCTTCCATTCTTTACAGATGCCAAATATAGTTCAGAAAAACAGGTATAAAATCTTATTGCAAAGCAGGTCACCACTAGGTTGAGGATCAGATGTATTAAAGACCTTTTTTGTGCTCAATTTTATTCATCAGAATTCTACTAGATTAAAAAAAAAAAGGAAGTTCTTTCCAATATGTAGAAAGGAAAGGTGTCATAAAGAAAATAGATACTCCCGGCAGCCACATATAACGATTTAGAAGCACACTTCACCTCTACACAAAGCATATCTATTAGTATTCACACATATAACAGTGTCTGAATTTATAATCAGAGATCATAAATCATTATGTAGCCAAAGTAATAAAGTACATGCAAGCTACTAACTTAGATGCAGCATGGCTATATCAGTCCTAATTGTCAAGTATAGTTTATAGCTTTGCAAAATTTTGGAAACAGACTGTGAAAACCGGCTACCCACAAGTAGCAGAAATTTCTTCTACTGGCTGAGATCAAGCATAGAGCTGAATCCCATATATGCATTTGTGTGTGTATCCACACATACAAATATTTATACAGCTATACATGCATGTGCACATATGCATATGTACACATATACACCAAAGATATTTTTAAATTTTGATCATTTCTAAAGCTTAATAAGATTTTTCTCTAAATCATGTAATGGATAAGGAACCAAGCAGTTTAAATCATTATTAGGATAATCCATTACTGTTCAATGTTTTGAATAGTATCCATAGTTTTAAAAAACATGAAGCAAATTATGACTGAAACATTTAAATTCAGCCTATTGTTCAGTACATCTGGAAGCTAACAATTAGTAAAACTGATATACATAAATTACAAAGGAAGACTTAGTGTATTCATATTACTCTGTATGAATGAGATTATATTTATTAAAATGCATACATGTATATAGTTAAAAGACTATATATAAATAAATCTCAATAAATTGTGACAAAATCTAAATATTTTTCTTGTCTTCTTTGGAATAACCCATACAAACTTCAGCTGTGAGCTTGATCTCAGCCAATAGAAGAGATTTGTTGATACTCTAGGGCAGCCAGTTTTCACAGTTCTCATTTCCAAACTTCTGCAAAATAATAAATCACACCTGACAATTGCTGCTTATTTGCTGTATTTCAAAATTACTTTGTTCAAAAATCCAGTTAAGCTTGTGAAGCAATAACAACAGTACCTTGTCATTAGTTCAGATTGTAATTTTCATGGAAGGCATTTCTAGTTCGGTGTTTTGTCAGATCAGTGTTTTTTAATTGTATGCATGATAAGTAAAATCTATCAGATCCATAACTGACTGTGATTCCCCTTAAGAGAGAAGAGCTTCCACCACCAGCCGGGGGAATGTCCAAGATATTTCTGGGCCGACAGTGTGAAGTTCATTATAACCTTGGTTGGGTTCTGTAAATCATGCAAGAATTACGCCCATTCTCAATATTAATTTTAATTCTTTAGAATATTTTTAAAATAAATATATGTTTGTTTGCTGGTTTCAGTTTCTTTGTTTTGTACTTGAAGTCCTCAGCTGAGATTTTGAGGAGAAAGTTTCATTCCCACCACTTACTGCGTTCTTTTTTTGTAACCAAAGGACAAAATACCCATTCCTCTCAAACCACTGAAGGCTCAGCTACTAGGCCAGAATCTCACAAGCAGTGTGTTTGCTGTTAATCACCTTCTCTTGGGTCTCTGTGTTGTTTTGGTTCCATCTGTAGAAAGGGGACAGTAGTAACTCAGAGGCTTTCCTGGTGCTGTCCAAGGTAATAAGTCCTCCCCACCACCCAGGACTGTTCCATGACACGACATGGGTGGGTGCTACACCAGCAACACTGCTGGGGAGAGCATTACTTAATCAGCTACACCTCCCCATGTTTTTGCGATGTAAGAATCAGAGTTATGACTGGAACCTATTCCTCAGTCCTAAAGGCAAGATGACATGCATAGACCAAAGACCATAGACCACCTTCTGAACCTCTCTGAATTTTAACAGGCCCCCTCACAAAAACCCAAGCCAAACAAAGGTTACTATCTGTGTTTGAAAATCGTATGTAATTTTGGCCACTGTCTAATCACAGTAAGTTAAAATGCATTCTACACTATTTTGAGTTTCTTTAAACTTCCCAGAAACATGCCTCTTTGCTGCCTCAGTAAACCAGGCAGGTTTGGAAACAAAGTCAAAATTACAAGGACACAAAAGTTGCATTTTTAACAGAGACTGCATGCAGCCACAGAGATCTATTTGGCAGGGAGGGAGAAAAAGAGATCTGTGTGTATGTTCACACACACCTTCACTGTTTCAGGAAACGTATAATGATTTCCCTTGTGAATAGCTATAAAGTTATCGTAGCATTAAAGCTGGATAGACCTACAGTAATGGTATTTCCTGACATTCCCAAATGTTAAAAGGTCAACAAAAACAGTACGTATGGAAACAATCTCTTGTCATTACATTCTATAGCATGAATTAAATAAACATTTCTTCTTTTTTCTCCCTTCTCCTGCCATTCAATGTAAAAATATAAACTATGACACCAGAACTGTATGAAACCAGTAAGAGCTTTAATTAAAGAAGAATTAAAGAAAAGCAGTCTATTCTGTTTCTGTCAGATGCATCTTTTCTTTGCTTACTGAGGAGTTAATGAAATTCTATCAGTAACAACTGACACAAATGTGAATCTACCCAGAGAAAGTTTTCTTCAAAAGGAAGCTTCTAGTAGCAAGAGCCACCCATCTCTAACCAGTACACAGACTGGTGTCCTCCAAGGCAGTAATGTTTACTGCCTTTGCTTTACACATTGTGCAAAAGCACAGCTCCCAGTGAAGAAGTAAATTCAGCCACTGCCTCTTACACACCAGCAAGGCCATCGACAATAACTTTGCAATAGCTTTTGAAATCAGACAGGATCCAGCTGCTCCTAATATCAGCCTTAATCTGTATAGGTCACACATTAACAGCTTTCTCAGCACTGGGATGCTCAGGGTAGCTGGGTACTGCCTGTGAGTAATGTCACAGCCTGCTTACCTCACCCAGGAGAGAAACGAAACTATTTTTTCAGCATGGATCTGAGACTCCAGCAACCACAACCAGTGGTTGCCCTTCCTTAATAGCTTCTTGTAATGCTAGACAGCATGGATTATGTTTTCAGTGTGTTAAGCTGTAAACACTCTTTCATGTAAAATCTTGGTAGGCACAGTGATGATCTGCCTGAGCATGACTGGGCTAAAACAGCAAAGGTGTGATTTATCTGACCTGATACTGTGGTCCTCAGTCATCTGGCAGACTGGAACAAGGAGAACAACTAAGATGACAGATTCAGTTAAGAGCTGTCAATAAAGTTTGAACCAGGCTGTTGGCAGCAATGCTCACTACAGAAGCCAGGGCTCTGCAAAGTTCCCTGAAGCTGTATGAAAAACAGTACCTTTCTGCATGATGAGACCGAAGGACTTCGTAGAGAAGACAATCACTGCAGCTGCAAGAGGACTGGAGATACATGTTGGCAAGAGAGAATGAGGAACTGACCTGGTGTAACATCCTGGAGATCCCACTATGTTCAGAAGTGTATAGACATAACGTGTAGCCTGTGTGAAGAACAGCAATAACAAGAGAGGGTGAGGGAGAACGTATTTTTATGAAGCTCCTCAGCTTGGGCCACCGATATCACTATTGCTTGGGTTTGCTGAAGTTCAGGGTGGAAGAGCCAGACTTCCTCTGTGTCAACCACAGAAGCCACTTAGGTCCTTTATGGACTCACACAGAGAAACCCGCCTCCATCACCTCTCTATTGTTTCAGACTTCCATCTTCAACCCTTTAATACTCTGTTCTCATTGCCCCTATCCGAGTTTTCTGTCTTTCATTCTTGATTGGCCTTGATTCATCTGAAAATGATGTCAATATTCAGGAAAACACATCAGGAATGCTTGCATTAAGTGCAGGTACTCCATCGCATGGATGACACCACCAACAGAATTCAGAGTAGCGTGTGCTGAGAACAGTGGGGCAACGGCCCCAGGACCATCAATCCCATGTTGGGATTGATCTGGACTTCTGACCAGAGGGATGTGATTGCCTGACAGAGACAAAGAGAGGCAATAGCAGCAAACTCCAGTCAGCGAATCACTGCTATGAGAGTCCTAAAAAGTAGGTCTGAGGGAGCAGACAGTTCTGACAAAGTCAGTAAGAGAGACTCAGATATGCCTTCTGCTTCCAGTTCCTGAAAAAGTTTCCTGTGCTTTCTCTGCTTGCAGATAAATAAATAAATAAATAAATAAATAAATAAATAAAATAAACTCCATCGCCAATGGAGTTTATTCTTCTGCAGGGAATAACCTGGTAGACCCCAAGTCAAAAGAGAGATTTCTAACATAGCACCAGCATCTCTGTTCTGTCCAAAGTGTGCCCCCCTCAGACAGTATATGCCCACCAATAAGTTACATTCCCAAAATAATATCCAGCTGTGTCTTTTGAGGAATACCACAAGCAAGTGTTGGTTCAGGTTTTATTCTTTTGGGAGGCCAGTTTACTACAGGCATCTCAGAGCTTTGGGTGCAGCTCACCAACCATATCCGAAGAACAGCCTATTCATACTGTATTTTGATCTCATGTTTTTTGTGAGTGTGACAATAATTCCACTTGTGACTCTGTTTTCACCATTAGTGCTGCTTCTCTTGTCCCACATCTGAAATAGAGTCTGCAAACTGTACTCCTCCTAAACAGAAGTTATTTGCCATGCTGGCTTTGGTACTTCTTGACCTTTTAGACATTTGATAATTTATCTTCAAATTGTCTTCCACACACAGAAAATGCACAAACCCATGCAGTGGTGGCATTGTGCAGTGTTACCTCTGTCATCCTCTGTCCTAGGGTAAATTTTTCTTCTGGAGGACAAAATATCCTTGCAAACAGGTAAGCTGCCTCCGGAATGAGGCAATCCTACTACTTAGACCCACTACTTTCAGCTGCACAGTAGCACACACCTAATCTATGTGTGGAGGATGACACTTCCCCACCTTTCACCAGACACAAAGCCTGACATACATTGTGGAAAAAGACAAGAGTCTGGTAATGTAACAGTGCAGAGCATAAACTGCTAGTTAGATCTTCAAACACACCCAATATTCCTCCATTTAGAGGAAGATGCATGAGGCTCTGAGGACAGATTAGGGTCAACTACAGGAAGTTCCATCCCAAGCAATCTTTCCAGGACCTGGACCCAGAATTAATACAGTAGGAAAAGCCTCCCTAATAAGTCAAACTCTTTCTTCTTTCACTAAATAAAACAAACATTTTTCTAATGTGTATTGTTTCTGGCTCTGCTCACCACTCAGCCCCTTAATACAGCTTACTTCAAAATTCCTTACTGGATGTTTGGCAGAGCAAGTATGATCTATAGTGTGACCTTGCAATTCAGCACACCGCTGTCATTCTGTATAGTGCACTGTAAAGCATAGCTTTTATTGGAAATGAAACTGCATAAATAAACACTCTTACTTTAATGTGAAGTAAAATATTTTGCATTATAAATGTGCAGATTCAGGTTGGGAGAAATTAGTAACTAGAGCCAAAAATCAAGCAGCGATGTGACTATATTATTTTGATCCTTTTAAAATGTACCCAATGTCTAATAATTCTGCTTCAGTTTTATAGTCTTTCATTAGGGGGAAGATTTGTTTGCATGCAATAGAGAGCTGGATGGGATCAAACACTTCTCTGAAGCTCTCTTCATTAACATCCAGCCCTCTGCTCCACCACAGTGACTATAAGCAGTAACTGGTTGCATGAAGTAAGAAAAAAGCACAGTCAATCCAGTTTTCCAAACTCAGTCAAAGATTTGTTAGGCTTTAAAGTGGAATCTCTTTGTCTCCACCATAGTAGCTTTACTTTTCTTACGTACACTGGCTGACAGCTTGTTGAAAAACCATCTAGCTAATGCATGCACTCTAACACATGCTTTAATTTTGTGCCTTTTCAGTCTGTTATTAATTGAGACATCGCTATTTGTTCAGAATTCAAGGCTGACTGCCTCCAGTGGTCTTAAAAACCATACGTGCAAAATTCATAGGCATTAGCCTTGCATACCATACAGCATGAGAGGTGACAGTAACAATTATGTGTCTGGAAGTAGACACCCAAAGCAGGCTACAGACAGTTAGCTAATATTATTTCAATGCGTCATTTTGAGAGAGGATAAACCTGTCCTGGTCATCAGCTATGTAAAATGCTTGGATCATTAGTTTAACTCTGGCAGTATCTTGCTGGTTGGGTTGTTTTTTTCGGTAATATACTCACAGTCATTCAGTCAAATACTTGTGCCAGAACTTTCACCCACAGAAAATGCTGTTCCTTCCTTCTGAACACCTCGGTGCTTTGCTTAACAGGTTGGAGCGTGACAACTGACACCCCTCAGAGAGCCAGCACCAGGCACTCAACCTGTTTTCTGCAACAGACGAGCCCCAGGGAGGTTGTTTGCTCCAGAAAATATACCCCAAAACAAAAATATGAGAGAATATAATGGAAAACACAGAGCCACAGGATGGCAAGTACAGCTGCTTTTTTCTTCCTCCATTACTTCAAGGCCATCCCTGCAATATGGATTACATTAATGGCTCAAAGACAACACTGCAGAATTACAAGTTCAAGATGTTATTGGAAAAGCCATCCCATGACTTTTTTTTAAGTTTTGGTTGTTTTTTCTTTTTTTAATATCATCTTTAAAACCAACTTTAAAAAGTGATTATTTGGTATGTTGTAACACTGCCAGTGACTGGGCTGGAAGTGAATATATGCACATAACCAACAGCAAAGGCTTTCCATGCAGCTTCCCCAAAACAGAAGAAAAAAAGGCAAAAGTATCATATGTAAGCTGGGTTTGAGCAGCAGAGTACAGCTCTTGAATTTGCTCAGCTGAAAGGTCTCTGCATCAGGGTCAGTCACTTCATCTGTGCTTATACACAGATCGATTGAGCCCCAATCTTATATTCATAGTTTTCTACTAAATCACAAATACAATTTTTTTTCACAGTACCATCATATTTGAAAGCCTGCTACTATAACAATAGAGCATAATGCTGTCAGAGAGACTGATGTTAGTGAACTATTAAAACACAACTTTTTCACTGAGAAATACATGGATTTCACTTTAAATAAAGTTTTCAACTTGGCCAATTATCAATGTTTCAAGTATATAAAGCAATTACATGAAACCAGAGTGAAAACAAGACATTGCAGTTCTGAAACAAGCTATAAGACACTAATTGCTACTTGAGGCTGCAGTACAGCCAGCCTCACCACTGACCTTGCAGCCCAAATAACTGCGGTACTCATCACAGCTGAGGCTGGCTGTGGTGGCAGAGGTGGGTCTTCAGCATGGCACCAGTGCCAGGCTCAACCTCTCCCTTTGATCACACAGCCTTAGCTGTCACTGCACTCTAATGCATACCCAGTGCTCCAGGACATCCAGATCACCACAATTCAAATGAGAGGTTTTTTCAGGACTGGCAAAATAAAATAATTTTACAAAACCTGAATTTGCACTAGCCATGAAGAAAACTCCCCAATGTGTAGCAGGATGCCACATCCTCAGCTGGGCACAGTCTGCCTCAGCCCAGCCGCCCTCATCCTTGCTGAGGCTACCCAGCTTCTTTTATCAAGCCTGCAGGAAAGCACAACGGGGCTGGCTGTACCTAACAGGCCCGTAAAGAGCTGCTCATAAAGCAGTGCTACTGACCACATCACCTGAAATGGAGAACAACATGAAATGTTTCAAATTATGTATTGCGTTGCTGCAGTCCAGAACAAAATGACGTCCCACATTTCACCTGCTAAGACAGGAGAGGACCTGCCTGATTAATGCAGGCTGTCTAATCGCTTGCATTGCATCTAGAAAGCTACAAAAGACAAATAAGAGGCCTCTACTCTAGAGTATATTTATACATAAATACCCTAGACTTTGTATACTCTACATATATATGCCATAACAGGTTTCCTTGGTCATTTGTGATGAGCTGTCCTCAGCTGTCTTGGTACTGCCTACTAAAGAAAACACTGAATATTCAAAGTCTGCTTAGGTCTTCTCACACACCACTGGTATAAGAATATTAAACTCATCCCTTCAGTCTCGTATTATATGTTCTTTGCAAGATTATTTTTTAATTGTTTTTGTTAGTGTGTACAAATCCCAAGGCATGTGTGCAAATTAGGATTTCTGTCCAGTGCCAATCTGGTCGCATGCCTCATTTACATGCTCATTTTAAAACGTGAGTCTTGTCATTTCAATCTGCTACAGTGATTTAGCTCTAATGTGGAACTGGTGCCAGAGTTCTGAAGGGTTATTTTTTCTTTCCGTGGACAAACTCCTATACTGAAGTGGTTACATTCCTACTTAATGGCATGAAGCCACTTAAAAGAGTTAACCTTCTCTATGTAAATGTTAACAATTTTCTGGTAATACTATTCTACTTAAAATAAAATAGAAAATCAACTGCTGGTGTTACAGAAATACACAGGTACTCTTAACCATGGGATGATGGCAGAGAGTGCTCTTCAGCTCACATCTGTGTCAAAGAAAAATGCTGGGCATAAGCTGTGAAATAACCAGAATGTTCTGGATATGTTTGCAAGTAAAATGAGCTTACTGTTAGCTCTGTGTAACTGTCTCTCACAGTATTCTCCTTTCTTTTCCCTTTGCGTAGTATTACAGAGAGCAACACAGGAATCCAGTGCTATGCGCCATGGCTAAAAGAGCACCAGCAGCACTCTCGGAGACAGGTAGACAGCTCTGAGGCCAAGGCAGAGGCCCAGAGCATACCAGAGGGTAAGAAATGTGCTGGCAACTGGGTGCCATGTCTGGAAGATATATAAGTTCATCTTGCAGATGCTGAGCTGAGTGGCCAAAGCAGTTGTCTTCAATTATGGTGGGAGCCAAAGCGTGGAGAGAAACAAAGAAGGCAACGAGAACTTGATGCTGTTCTGCCAGCTCCTGAAAGTTTATATGTTTATCCATTTAGTTGGTTACCAAAACACTGAGCATTTTCAAGAGAAATCTAGACTTTGTATATGTCTGTGTGCAATACAAGTGCACAAACTAATCTTCATCCAAGATGGTAGTTAGCTGCAATGGATGGCAATGATATCTGTTATTATTTATAATACCCTCTTGGTCAAAATCCAGGAATCTGGCATATGTACTGGGGCATTCTGAATCTCCCCAAAATTATTGTCAGGAGTAACTCAGAGATTATGATGCAGAGCACCCAAGTATGTGCTTTGTAGCACACATTGTCCTTTTCCTAAATGCTAATATTCCTGTTTAAATGTCACCTGTCAGGAGAGAGGACATCTGGGCGGGGAAGGTGTTAGGGTCAGAAATGACATGAAAGATCATAATTTTGCTCAGCAGACATTGGCATTTCTTCAGGAAATATTGATTAGATGGTGAAAAATTTAGCTTTCTTCTTTGTCAAACAATTCACTCTAGCTGGTCTCTTCACACTGAAATATATTGTCTATGAAGCAAACAACAGGCAGAGAATGTTGTCTTAGAGGAGGCTGTTAACTCACCCACATCCTCACCATCTCCTGATTTCAGCATTGCCATAAGCCATGCAAAACATCCCTTTGAGGCACAGGGAATGCAACTACAAATAAAAAATTAGGTTGATTTTAGCTCTGGCCCTTCAAGTCTCCACATCCAGTGCCATTCACAGCTCCCCTTTCTCCACTGCCTCAGGTTTAAGTGTTACTTGCTCCCAGGACTGTGCCTCTCCCTAGTGGTAGATCTTCTGCCACTGGGCATCATCCCTCCCTTCCTCCTGTCCATCACCTGGTTTGGGTCTGAGTCACTCTTCCGGAGATGCTCTGCCACCATCTTCTTTGGTGCAGCATTACCAGAAGACCACCTGCTGCTCAAGGCATATGGAGGAGTCAGATCAAAGCAAAGCTATTTCAGCCTGTATGATTTGTCTCACCATGCAAGGGGGCAAGTTCTACTGTTGACACTCATGCATCTCTTGTGATTAATGTTTTTCCCTTTAGTGTGACAGGTTGTAGATGTTAATAGGTGACACTGCCCTTTTACTTATACTCTAAACCACCTTGGAATCTCTGGGTGGCATTAAGTAACAAAGTATGTGCAATAAAATAAATGCATTGTATATACTAGTAGGATAACATTCTTTAAATGGCTGGAATCCCAAATGAAGCATGAACAAGGAAAAGAACAATACCCTTGGAGAGAACAAATCTGAACCAGCCAGAATATGGATCCTTGGTTTTTGAGCATGTACAATATCAGCAATTTTATTTGTCATAGCTTACAACAGGCATTGAATGTTTTTCTCAGTCTTTGACTAAAAGAACAAATCAGAGAAATTCATGGTGTCATGTGCAAATGGAGATACAGAGGGAATATAACTTAAAGCCTGGCTCTCTAAAATTTTAAACTTTTAAATATAAAAACCAAAACAAATTTAAAAAGGACTGGTATGATTAATTTTGCTACCGGGTCCAGCAAAAAGTGGACATAATAAATTACAGAAATCTATGGAGCTTGTAACTGGATATCCCTCAAATGCTGTAAGCATTACTGCAATCTGTGCCCATAAGATCATACTCTTCTGGTGGATTGAAGGCCTTTTGTTGAGCCTTAGAAGTTTCAAAACCTGCTATTCTGAAGTCCACAGCCCTTTGAATCAACGGTTTGTGAAAATAATTGACAAGCACACACAGTGGTTCAGATGCTACTGTATATAGCACAGAGTATGGGCTTGTACCAGTTATATTCTTGGTGTTGAGGACACCGTGGGTTTAATACAAATTGTTTACCAAGGAGAACATTACTTGCAAAGAAAAGAGGCTGCATAGATTAAAGTTTTTCTTTCAGATCAAGGAATGTCTTACTTTTGAATGTTACTACTACCACCAAATTGTTCACATGTGCAGGGCTACATTATAAAAACAACAACATTTTATCTTTATAGACAGAACTTGGTAAACTAAGTTTCACATTTTCCTCAACCAATTTCTACTTCTGATTGAATGTGCAGATGATAAAAACCACAACAGACTGTTCAAAAGATGGTTGTCAAAGATTCTTACTTTACTGCAAACATAAATATATCCTATAATTTGGCAAATGAACACATTTTCATGTTTTTATGGTTAATTTTTTCTAACTCCAATTATGATTAAAACTTTGAACAACCAATACATAATTTTTACCTCCTTAATGTTAGGGCAATTTGCTAGAACTAGAACCATTAACTAGAAACAGTATTTATTTCTCCCTCTAGCTCCATCCTATACTATTTGCAATCTGATAATCTGGTCTAGAATAGTTATCTTATAGAATTACAAGAGTCCTGTGTTGTCAAACAAAGAACACGCCCTTTAAAATATATATTTGAAGTATTGTCTCAAAATAATAAGTTATGTTTATTTACCTAAAATCTGTCTCACACATGTGAAGAATCAAGAGTCATTTGAAACTTAAAGATCCATAATAAAGTTCTGAACAAGAAAAATAAAGGCTATGAATGTACTCTTACAACCACTCTATAATTATCAACAAGGCTTTCTTTATGAAACTCTTGTTTCTCTTAGTTGCTGCTTTAGTTAAATCCACACAGGACTACAGAAAGGGAAACATCCCAGTTCCTATATAAAATACAATCTTTTCCCTCGATGTCAAGAAGAAAATTGTGATGCATAAGAATTCTTTAATATATCTGCCCTTAGAGTTTATTGACTTTACTTCTGGTATTTTACCATGTAGGAATAACATTTAGTTACCAAAACTGAATCCTTGCTGACTTAAAAACCCATCCATTCAATTACGTTTTTGAACAACTTGTATTAATTTAAGCAGCATGAATCTAGCTGGGCAGAGAGAGCTAGGTCAACTAGCTATATTTTAAAGGTTTTCTTTCTTAAAAAAAATAAAAATAATAATAAAAAAATCAAGCCTAAAAATGTATACCATAAATCAGGATTCAATGACTCAAAGGTGAAGCAAACATCCCTCTGGGATAATAAATCAAGTTAGTACTTGAATTTGTATCATCTTAGAACATCTTTCAAATTTATTTATTAGGTAGTTGAATGATTTTATCTTATCCATGCGTAGCCATCTAGTTCTGCCTGGATCAAGCTGTTCCAGACTGCATCTCTCTGAGCAGTAGCCTGTGCCTTGTTGGAAAGAGGCTACCATTGATGAATATGGTTTTGATTTTGGAAAAGTGAGCTGTCTGTCTTTATCATGGATTAAGGTATCACTCGAAGTTATACAGTACGCTCGGCTTGGAACGGTCCAAGGTAGACTCCACCCCTGCCAGCTCTCCAGCCAGGCTCTCCATCTGGTTCTCATAAAGCTCCCCAGCTACATTTCATCTTGTAAGCTGAAGAGACGATGCTAGATTAAAAGCAGGCCCAGCAGCGATAGGTTTCAGAAGTCGGGGCAGGTATTCTAATTATGTAACACGTGTAGTCATTTCTGGTACATAAATTGGCTTTTTACCGGTATGTATTTTATTGGTACCGGTTTCTCTATGAACAGGCACTTTAAGGTAAATGGCATCAGCCTGTACCAACCCACCTGCATAAGGAAAACTGTTTGTGTTTTACCTCTTTAGTCCACTTTTAACTACCTTTCAACTAAATACTAGAAGACTAGTAAATATCAAGCTGCTTAAACCCTCACAGACATGAAGACACCAGGAGGTGCTGCAAGAGGAGTCACATTTTGTGAACTCTATCCTGTCACTGCATTTCCAACACCACAGACTTTGCTCTGCAAGAAAATTCACCTCAGCGCAGGTCCTCAAGCCTACACAAAGCCCTCCAGAGTTCAGGGGGGATTCAGGGGCTGTAAGCTTCCTAACTGGCTGATTCTATTGCAGCACTGGGGACAACAGTACCAAAAAATCTGATTTACAGCTGCCATGGGTACTATTTCAAAAGCAGCATCCAAAGCCATATAGCAAGCATTATACTTGCTTAGTGATATCTTTCTGAGTATTGGTTGAAGTTACTTCCATTGGTTTTGAAATTCCATTGAAATAAAAATGATATATTTAGGCCTGCATTCAGGAAAGCATTCAAGTATAAGTTTAAATAAAATAAGCTAAAAGTAGAAAAAAAAAATATGTCCAAAATATACCGAAATATCTAGCATGGATATTTTCTGAACCCTTTTCAGTAGGCTTCTGACATAGTTAAAACAGAACAGAATTAGTGAATATCCTAATACAAGGAATCACATGGTTTCTCCAGTAAATGAAAGGTAAATAGCCTGAGTTGAAAACTGACAATTTTAAAACACAACCCCGACAAAAGTAAAACAAAGTCAGTTGCTAAAAGTGGTGCAAGCCAGAGGTGACTGTGTAAGCTGTTTCTCTACCCTAATGAAACAATCATCAACCCTTTATGTGTACAGCATATAACTGGGCTTATCAAGCGAAACACTGAATTTCTATTGGTTTTGCTGTAACGCAAGCTAGCACCCAGTGCAAGTGTCATGTCAGGATCTTGCCACAGGAACAGTTATATCTGTACCAAGTGCCAGATCTGGCATATATCACCACAGGCCAACCTGTTCAAAAGCTAGTGATCAGCTCCCCAACTTCTTTTTTTCCCCAGTCCATGAACACCCAGTGAGCTAGTAAGTTGTATGTTTTGACACACAGCAGACTTGAAAACTGCCCAGGTTACCTCCACTTAGTAGGGGGATTTTAGAAGATTTCTTAGATTTATCACTCTTACTTAAACCAGTGTGTCAATAAACAGAATACCTTCATGCTTGGTATGAATTCTTATTTCTCCTGAACTGTCTTGGAATCCTAAACTTCTACCTGTCCTACATGAAAGGAGTATTTCACAGAATCTACTGTTTAGTGGAATTTATCCTACAGGAGACCTTTTTTCCCTTATCCCTCAAGAGGGTAAAGCTCCAAGACTGTTGAAAAAATTCAGTGGGGGACAGCATTATACAACTTCCGTGTGCACTGTAGCCCTATACTTAAGAACATATTTAGTTACAATTTATTTCCATGGCCTGTTTTCTTTTTCAGCAGCCTGTGTGAATTCTTTCAGGATGACATTAAATCATTCAGCTGCACCCATTGTGTTGGATTCAATATAGAGCGGACCAAAGAACGTATAGGGTGAATGCCACTCTGTCTCTTAGGAATTACATGCTTGTTCTAAGTAAATTATGGTGTATTATAATACAAAAGTATTGTCATGAGTTATTTGTGGCTAAACACCAAAACAAAGTAATACGTGGCAACATCTGATTCATGATTGACTTAAAGCCATTCGCTCCAAGGAATAGTTACTAACCAAAATTATCGCTATTAACTTGTTCTACAACAAAACTTTGCACAAAAGAAAAAAAAAAGCACTTTACATGGGCATGGAAAGCCCCATCCTTAGGCTGACTCTCAGCTAGACGTGGGCCCTTCCCTCTCAGCCTCATCCACCCCACTTAAACTGAAGAAACCAGGCACTTTACTTTGACCTTGGTCACCTCCATCCAGGCTCCAGCTCTGTGTTGATCTGTTCCTGTACTCGGTACCATAAGCCAATTTTGCACAACCAGTGTTCCCTGTATGCTCTGACTGCTCCCATTTACTTTCCATTTCTCCTAGTTTGTTTCCCCAAGCCCTCTTGAGCCATCCTGACCAGAGTCTCTGGACGCTATCACAATACAAATAACTTGAGATGAAAAAGGCTCCATTCTGAAAATGGAAAAAAGCGGACTCTTGGAAAAAATGTGAACCTTTCTAGAATAAATAAAACATTTTAAATGTTACTCCAATCACTTGCTTTCATCTCTCTTTTTATTTCTTTAAAGCTAATTGGAAAGAAAGAAAGAAGTCACCGGGACACACATTCCAGGGGTCTCCTTGGTATAAATCAGGCAGCACACACACTGCACACCAGTAACAATGAAATGACCCCTTAAAATACTGCATTTCTTGCCAAGCATAACTTCTTTGAAGGCTTTAAACTTCACCATTGGCCAAAATTTGAGAGCTGAAAGTCCTTCTTTTCGTAGTTCAAGCTGGAGCATGATTCAGAGAAAGGAAAGGAGGCTAAAGCAACCCATCTCAGCTGCTGTTTTCAATAGAAAAGCAGGTCGAATAGTTAAAAAATAAAAGCTCTCAGCCCATAAACCCCCAAATTCTCCTCTGGGATTAAAAATTAGGCTCCTGTCATCAGTAATTTCAGTGCATCTCTTTCCCAGCATGCCTATTTTAACCACTCATACTTGCTGTGTTTGGCCTAATCAATTGCAGACAAGATCCAGCCCTGGGGTCCTCATCAAGCCAGAGTCTGAATTAGAGGACAGAGGAGCAATATCAGAACTGGCTTGTGACAGACCCTGTTTGGGCTCTACTGTAACGGTCCATCAACACATAGAAATCAGACTCATGGAAGTTGAACAGTTCAATTTAAAAACAAATGGAAGGCAAATACGACAGAGTCATATTCCTTCTACTCTTCATGTTTACAGCTTTGTTACTGTGACTCCTGTGCAGATACTAATTGGATACTAATGGGCCTCAGGAAAAAAAACAGATTACTAACATGGGCCAGTAAGTGTAAGCACCAGGGAAAGCCAAAACCAGGCTGCTTTTAGTTTCTCCCGTGTAAGCCAGCTATTCAAAATGAGCACAAACACTAAGAAAATTATTCAATATTTGCCCTTAAATAGAATCTTCTATTAGAGGGTACCACAGCAGTTTATGACTATTAAATATTTGGTACTGATAAGATGAGTACCTGACACTCATTTGCAGATAAAAATATATGAAGAGTAGAAGACAGTCAAACTGCATAAATGTATTGCCCATGCTGCTGTGGGTGTCACTGAAAATATGGAAAGTATTTAGAAGGGCAAGTGAAAATAGCTGAAGTATAAAATCCTTTATGACATTGTAGTGGGTCTGGTTGAGCTGGTTTTCCACAGCAGCGTTTTTGTGCTGGGAGCTAGAAGGGTGTTGATAACACACGTGTTGTGACTGCTGAGCAGTGCTCGCACAGCACCAAGGCTCTTCCCAACATTCACCCCC